>VMBQ01004039.1:15077-32867 GCA_007657795.1 Dreissena rostriformis
AACTGGTTCTTCCCTTCTCCTGCTGACTATCATCCAGTGCCTTCCTAGTTCTCTCTAGTTCCTGTGTCAGCTGGTTCTTACCTTCTCCTGCTGGTTATCATCCAGTGCCTTCCTAGTCCTCTCTAGTTCCTGTGTCAGCTGGTTCTTACCTTCTCCTGCTGGTTATCATCCAGTGCCTTCCTAGTCCTCTCTAGTTCCTGTGTCAGCTGGTTCTTCTCTTCAAGGGCCTGCATTTTCTCCTTCAAATGCAGCTGCAGTCGCTCATTGCTCTCGGTCAATAGCTTGTCCACCGTGGCCGAGAGACGCGCATTGTGCTCCTCATTCATCTTGTCACGGTGTCGAGCCTGCATAGGTCAGAGGTAATGTTTTATCCTATTACTTTAAACAAATGAATAACAACCCTTCATAATTTTTTTTATTTATAGGATAAAAATGTTTAGCATTAAGTTTAATGATTCTGGAGAGCATTTGTAGCAATAAAAAAAGAAAACACTGTTGAAAATGTGCAAACCTGCTAAGTTTTCTGTTTCCCTTGCATGAAAACTTTTTTTATCCAAAACATATCAATAATCCCATAAAATCCATGCACCGACTACACATTTTACAGCTGTTGGGGTTTATGGCTAGTGTGCTCCAGCTGATTTATACCCCTTAAATATCCACTTTTCAAATTGAGGGACAGACTGAACAGTAATGGAAATAAACATATTGACCAAGCAAGCCCAAATTCTTATATAAGTACTTGAGACTAACCAATGTTAAAAGCCTGTCAGTAAATACTAAAAAAAAGCAGAACATCTGAGCAATATTAACAAATGTAAGACTTGTGGCCATGTACTTATTTCAATCACTGCCTAGGAGCCCCACTGCCAGGCTCATACTACTGCCAAGGTTTAGATTATATTGGGAAAGATAAAGAGCATAACAGCCTTGCTCTTGTTTGCTTCCCCCTAAGGCCCAATCCTGACTGGTCAAAACGAAAGTGTTAAATCTGTTAGAACTACAAAAAAAAATTAAAAAAAAATGCAACAACAAAGACATTGCTTAAGAAGCTTAATTTAAAGTGCTAGACTGAGAAATATAGCAATTTATCAAAAATGTTACAGACTCATCTGCTTCCACTGTGCCTGGCCATTTGTTTTGCCACTCCCTGTAGCTCCTGTGACCCTAGCCCTTTCCCTATGTGCACTGCCAGCCTCTCCAACTCACCCTCTGCAACTCAGACTCCTTCTCCTGCACCTTATCCTCAAGCTGCTGCAGCCGCTCGTCAATGGAGCCGTGGCGCTGTTCGGCTTCCGTCAGCGCCTCCATCCGCTGCTGTAGTTGTGCCTCCACAGTGGGCAGGGTGTCCGCCCGTCGCTGGGAATGCTGCAGCCTCAGCTCCGCCCCCTCAAGCTTCTCTTGGATGGTTTTGATTTTCTCCTCCAACTGTTAGTGGTGGTTATATAAAGCAGGACTTATTATCCAATGAAATGGTAAGGATAAAGCATGCTAATCTGAAAACCTCCAAGACTGTCAGAACTTCTAGAATGCTTATTTTGTCTTTTGTCTTATGTTTTACTTTCACTAGAGTGATCTTAATATTTAACACAAATAGTCCTCTAGATGTACACAGTCAGGCATTAATCAAACATAAAAACCAAAACCTGTTCTTTACTTTCTGTTATCATCCACAGCATTTTATGATGGTATAAAAGTTCACATAATGAAATTATGCAAGGATCTTACATGACAAAAACAGAAAAGCAAAAATTTGTTGTTTATTAACATTCAATTTAACAACAAAGCAAATAATTATTGCAGGCACAGGTTCAGAAATACAAAGCTGTTTAACCCTTTACTAAAGTACTCAGATACTCACTTTGACGCATTTGTAGTCCCTTCAAAAATCAAATTCAATTTGAGACCATTCTTACTAGATTTAAGTTTTAAAGGCTTCATTTTCAACTCTAAGTTACTAATGAGCACGAACAGCATAAAACCTGAACAGACTGGAAGTTACTTGCAGGCTGTTCTGGTTTCATGCTGTTTGCATTTGCCAATTTCAACTTCGCCTTTGAGTGGGAAAGGGTTCAAGAATCTATTAAATGTGGAGACTCCCACAATATCACTCACAGTTTTGAGTTCATCCTCCTTGGTGGCGAGTTCAGACTCCAGTTTGTCATTTTGGTCGTGTAAGGAGGTTGACTCACGCTGTGCGTTCAAGTATCGCTTCTCAAGAGTAGCTATACGCTCCTCCTGGTCCTCCTTCTGAGCTATTGACTGACAATGATAAACCAATAATAAGAAAGGCTATTGACTGACAATGACATAATAATAAGAAAGGCTATTGACTGACAATTACATAACAAGAGTTCTGCGGTCAGAGACATGTGCCCCCAAAACTGGGCCTTGATTTTCACACTTATTGTAACAGTGACCTTGACCTTTGACCAAGTGACCCAAATTTCAATAGGGGTGGTCATCTACTGTCCAAGGCCAATGCACATGTGAAGAATCAAGTCAATCCGTCAATTGGTTGACGAGTTATTGATCGGAAACGTTTTTCACACTTATTGTGACACTGACCTTGACCATTGACCTGGTGACCCCAATTTCAATATTGGTCATCTACTGTCCAAGGCCAATGCACATGTGAAGTATCAAGCCAATCGGTCAATTCGTTGACGATTTATTGATTGGTAACAAGTTTACACTTATTTTGACAGTGACCTTGACCTTTGACCTAGTGAACCCAATTTCAATAGGGGTCATCTACTTTCCAAGGCCAATGCACATGTGAATTATCAAGCAAATAAATCCGTTCACAAGTTATTGATCAGAAACAAACTGGTCTACCGACAGACGCACAGACCGACAGACAGACCGACCGACCATCATCCCGCAAAACAATATACCCCCTCTTCTTCGAATAATAATAATAATACTTTTTAAATACAAGCTCTTGACTGACAATCACATTATTAATTAATTTATAGACTGTCATAATAATACAAGCTATTGACTGACTATAATATAGTTATACAAGCTATTGACTAACAATATAACACTACTATTATTGACTTACCTGTAAGCTACAAACTTTCTGCTGAATAAATCTAACCTGTCTTAAGTTATTGAACAAGGAATAGTTTTTCTATTTTTGTAACAGTGATTTTGACCTTAACCAATTACCTACAGGTTCTGAAATAAATCCCAGACTTGCTTTATCTGAAGGTTCTTTAAAATCGAGGCCAATGCAAACAAAAGTTACTGCCCAGAAACCACCTGTCTGAGAACACTGTTTGATGGTGCTCAGGCCTTTTTCTGTCTATTTGGGGAAAAAGTACCTAGCAAAATGGGGATTTTTCGAGTCGTGAAATCTTCCAAATGGGGAAGAATTTTCATCAACAAAAGCATTATTTGGGCAGGGGTTTTTACAGCCATTTTGGATAAAAATCATATGAATTATGGTTATATATTTTGAAGGTTGTTTAAAAAATAAAANGGGAAAAAATATTCATATTTGGCATGGAGAATGGGTCCGACTATCGGACCCGTGAGATAGGCAGAAAAAGGCCTGGGTGCTCCATATGAAAATATTGAAAGACTTAAATATCACACTCTTCTATTTGCATACAATGTAGTATGGACATTTTCTGGAAGTCGATTAAAAAACAGAACTTTAATATCAAAACATTTATGTAACATTTGCCTTTTTCCATGCATAAACTGATAAATCAGTGTGCTGGATATTAACATAACAAGAGATGGGTTTGTCATAAACACAATGCCCCCTACTGCGCCGCTATGTTTTGTTTTTTTACCTTTGACCTTGAAGGATGACCTTGACTTTGACCTTTCACCACTCAAAATGTGCAGCTCCATGAGATACACATGCATGCCAAATATCAAGTTGCTATCTTCAATATTGCAAAAGTTATGGCCAATGTTAAAGTTTTCGGACAGACGCACAGACTGACAGATGGAATGACAGTTCAACTGCTATACGCCACCCTACCGGGGGCATAAAAACTGGGTATGGCAAAATATGAACTGTCTCGGAAATGTTTGCCTGCATATATATTTTACCTTGTAGTAAAGCTAAAATTTCATGTTATATCAACATCTTAGAGTGAAGAAGTCACAACTCTTGGTCTAAAAGATGCAGTATGTCTTTTTAATTTTTCAGAGATTTAGTGGAGATGCCTCATTACAAACTACTTAGCCATAAGAACTTCATCCCTGTCATAATTTTACAAATTTTTACCACAGTCACACTCATCAATACAGCCACAGTGATAAATTGTGTCGCGTACTGAGAAAACTGGACAAAATGCATGTGTGTAAAGTGTCATCCCAGATTAGCCTGTGCAGTCCGCACAGGCTAATCCGGGACGACACTTTCCGACTAAACTGGATTTTTCGCTAAGAAGAGACATCATTTAAACAAAACATTCCATAAAAGTGGAAATTGTCGTCCCTGATTAGCCTGTGCAGACTGCACAGGCTTATCTGGGATGACAATTTACGCACAAGCATTATTCCCAGTTTTCTCAGAACACGACACAATTTATAACCGCAGTTACAATCTTATAACAGACATCATATCTTTTTAATAATGTTATGCATATAATATATGTACTTTAAAATGAAGCAGAATGGCATATACATGTATGAGAATATAATTGTATGTCAATAAGGTTTTTATGGGGACAGTGTTAACATCTGCCCAAATGCAGAGCTCCAGATAATTTTTTCAGCCTAGAGGTATTTCACTCATGAATTTTTTAATTGATGAGTAAAAATCAAAATCCGATAATTTTAAGGAGTATTTATGTTCAAAGGATCAGAATTAATAATAAATTGTACATGTTGTGTTAACTTGCTAGTACAAGCAGTCTTGTACACAATAAAGCAATCACTTTTGTTTTATTTAATATACTGTCAACAGTCAATAATAGGGCGTTCAATTTTTTCTGGTATTACAAATGACGATGTCGACTTAATAGAGATTGACCATTTATAACTGGCTCGCCATTAATTTTTGTTTTATTTACATGACAATAAAACACAAACACATGCAGACGCTGCGGCACACGTCACAAAAAGAAAAGCGCTTTTGGGACAGAGACTGCCGGTCAGGACGGCACAGATCGTGACAGTCATATGAAAAACAAGCAAGCAGTAAGTTTTCGCATCACATTATGATTCAAGTGGATTCATTGATTGCACACCGGATTTCAATATATCTAACAGTTTAAACATGTGCTTAGTCACGTTATCTGAATGGTAAGCGGGTGGTTTCCGTAAAACTTGTTTATTATATATGTGTATTTCGGCTGCCATTTAAAAAGTGCTTGAAGGAAAAAAGTTTTTCCATAGTGCCACACAAGAGATGAAATGATAGCAAAAATGATATGCTTGAAGTTTGGCGATTCGGGTTTTATCGAATGTGATGTCAAATGTTTTCACCATAAGCATCTATCGATTCTCAACAATGCAGCGGAGAGCCCGTTGTGTCAACATCAGCCTTTATCGTTGGCCAAAATGAAATGATACAGTTCTGACTGAGGAGTAAAGTAGGTCCGGAACCACATTCTGTACATAGATGGTGATGTCACTACGTTTTTACCGGTGTGGAAACAATGACGGGAACCAGTCATGTTAACCAGAACTTATATGCATGTATTAACGGCTAATACGCATTGAAATTGCACACGATGCCTAATCCGAATTTAGCCAGGAGTTTTTTTACTCAACAAAAGTTGAAGTCATGCGTATTTTCTTTTTTTGCATGCGTATTTTACGCAAATACGCATCTTATCTGGACCTCTGTCCAAATGGATGAAAAAAGTATGAAAAGATCACTGAAACTCTAACTTACACACCATGATTCATGTATGTAAAGTGTTGTCCCAGATTAGCCTGTGCAGTCCGCACATGCTTATCAGAGACAACACTTACCGCTTTTATAAATTTTTAGTTTAAAGGAAGTCTTGTCTAAGCAAAACTCTAGTTTAGGCGGAAAGTGTTGTCCCTGATTAGCCTGTGCCGACTGCACAGGCTAATCTGGGAGGGCACTTTACCAAATGCAGTAACTAACTAACCGTGATACTTACCTCTCTGAGATCTCTCTGCAACTTTACCACTTGTTCCTGAGCTTTGATTAAATCCTTCTGTCCCGTAGTGTAACTTTCCTCTAATTCCGTTAATTTGTTATTTAATTCTAACATTTTTGTTCGAGTGTTTGTCAATTCAGAGTTTTGCTTTTCTACAGTTTCTGACAGTTCTATAATTCTATTCACATCTGAGTCCGGGTCTATAGAACCATTTGATAATCTCTGAAAGAAGACCGAGAAACATTGATAGTATTACTAAAATCACAAATTATAAACACCATTGCATCATGAATACCTGATTTCAAAATAGAACAGTAAAGAATTTGAAACTGTTGGACGTGGACATTTATCAAAACAGTGGCAATAACACACTGACAAACATGTTAATTAAACTACAAAACGTCATTGCTAGTTTGGTCTTTAAACAAAGAGGAAGATTTATAATAAATATGGAAGCAAGTTTTTGCTCATGTGCACTGTATTTCCCCCTCGCACCTCCCCATTATGAGATATGAGATCCTTTTACTGATGAAGTTTCAAGCTGGTATATCTTATTGTATTTGCAAAATGCCACCAAAGAAAATTTCAGTATGATTCCTGTTACAATTGTTTGTGCATGGAGTATTATAATATATTTATTGAACATAAATTTAGTTAAATCTTTCTACTTTGCTAATATTATGGTTCATTACTGTAAAGTAAGACAATTTTACATCCAAACTTAAACTATGGCTAGTTTAACTAACTGTAAATTAAATGAACAAATGAGCCAAATTATTGGTTTAACCAGGTACCAGTTTTACCCAGTCATGACAGGTTTTACCTTTGGATGGTGCTCCTTCTCCAGCACATGGTCGCTTCCGGGGGTGGGGGAGGTTGTGTCGATCTTGAGGGCGTGTCGACTCTCCTCCACGGACCCACTGGAGTGACGGGACTTGGTCTGCAGCTCCCGTAGCGTGAACAACTGGCAGGGACAAGGGAGAGAACAACAGGGTTTTAATGAGCCTCGCTCTGTGAAAAGGGGGTTAAATGCATGTGCGTAAAGTGTTGTTCCAGATTAGCCTGTGCAGATTTAACTGACGATCCCTTTAGACTTTTTGATGTTTGTCCCCAAGTAAGCATGGTTTATATTCAATAACAATTGATCAATTATTATTTTTACTTTAACATTTTTAAATGGACAAGAAAGTAAATAGCAAATTGAACTAGAGTCTAGAGCTTTGTCAAGAAAGAAAGTGACTAATAACCATCTAACCAATCCGAAGAATGACTACAACATACATCCTTTGAAACTTCAGTTGTGGTGTATAACTATCAGCTGAGTATGTTTATATTATGTCTATAACCCTTTGCATGCTGGGAAATTTGTCGTCTGCTAAAATGTTGTCTGCTGAATTTCTAAAATTAGCATTTTCTTCGATAATTTTTCAAAGAATACTATCAGAATAGCAAACAGTTTGGATCCTGATGAGACGCCACGTTCTGTGGCGTCTCATCTGGATCCAAACTGTTTGCAAAGGCCTTCAAAATCCGGTTCCAGCGCTCAAAGGGTTAACTCTGTTGTTACCTCTTGATTGGCTGTTGCTAGCTCCTCCTCCAACGTGGAGACCCTTTCTAGGGCCACACGCAGTCGCTCACGAACCTTATAGAAATAAAAGCAACGTATGATTATGTTAGCGCCTGAAGACCTGTTAACATTTATGTTAATAAACGACTAAAGACACAAAACCCCTGAGACTTTCATATTATACAACTCGTTAAAATTTAATTTAAAAACCATGAAACGTAGGATTATGGCAAAAACTGAAAACCCATTAACCTGAATGTTCATAAATGGCTTAAAACACACAACCCCTGAGACTTTCACAATTATAAAACAGGTTAAAATTAATTTTCAGACCTAAATTATGGGAAGTGAAAATCTTTGAAGACTACCAGGTATTTAAACTTTCACAATATTTTATGTAGTTTATATATGTTTAATTTTTTTATTATCTGACATCTTAACAACCTTTAGAAATATCTTACTAAATTGTTAGGTACTATAAAATTAAGTGATTTTCAAAAAACTCCAAGACAAGAATAAATTGTCCACGCTAAAGGGGATTACAGAAATTGCCAATTATTTCTGAGCCAAACCAAATTTAACCATAAATTGTCTAATATGTGCAAACTTTAATTTCATTTTAAGGAAGAAAACAAACAGAATTAGAAATAAGGAATAACTGGACAGCCTGTCTATGATACAAACAGAGAATCAAATGAGCATTAGCCCATGACCTCTAAAATTTGTGGTGGCCCATAGAGATTTTCTGAGAAAAGTCATCTAGTCAAGAAATATTTAAAGAACAAAGCTGAAATCGTGTGATCTTAATGTCTACTTTAAAGTTGTCAGTTAAAACTCATCTTCTTAATATGTAATCATCCTTTTAGATCCATGTAGTTAGTTTTTAATTTACCCACATTTTAATATGTCTACTTTTTTATGCAAATGATTGTCTTTCATAACTCAAATCTGTGATTTTCATCCCATGCCTCTCTATGTCAATACCATCAATATCCAAGGACCACAATGGAAATAAGAGATTAAGTTCTCTTTTTTGTGTAATCCTTGGTGTAATGTTAATGACATGGTTTCATTTCTCATACATGTTTATTGTTTTACTATTTTATCATGTATGTAGATATGTTTTATCATGTTGTGTCATTATACTGAAATAGATCTATCTATCTACTATAAAGGACGAATAAGACATTATGAGATTTCACTACCCCTTATAACACACCATACCTTCTCATCGAGTGCCTTGTGGTGCTCAAACAGGGACTTGAGCGCCTTAAGGACCTCGACCTCACTGGAGACCCCTGCAGGGGACGAGGCCTGCCTTTTCACCACCGTCATACGCAGCGAGCGCTCATGACGTGACACCAGGCACTCCAGATGCTCCAACAACAACTACAGGGACAAAAGATAACATTGCTGTATACAGATGTATTTTCAGCAAATTAACACATTATTTGACCTATGTCATGTGAAATGGGTCTTATGCATTAAGCTGCCATTAAACTCCAGACCAGCATGAGCATTTGCTCAATCTTCTCAGGAGCTACCCAGTCTGCAATACAGTAACACAAGGTTTCGTGGTCTAATTATTGTACAGGGTAACTTCTGACCAATTTAGTTTTAACCCTTTGCATGCTGGGATATTTGTCGTCTGCTAAAATGTCGTCTGCTGGATTTCTAAATTAGCATTTTCTTCCTTTTTTTTTCAAAAAATACTATCAAAATAGCAAACAGTTTGGATCCTGATGAGACGCCACGTTCTGTGGCGTCTCTTCTGGATCCAAACTGTTTGCAAAGGCCTTCAAAATCCGGTTCCAGCGCTTAAAGGGTAATACATGAATATATTTTGGGGTGAAAAAAGCTTCCGGATGCCATTTTAAAGTTTAAATTTCCGGATACTAAATCAACTTTTCAACAATGTATTTAATAACAATATATTCCTTAAACATTCTGGAAGGGCAGATAATTTTCATAACTGAAGATTTAACAGTTCAGTGACACAACTAAATAGTTTCCTATCCTAAGATACTGATGAGCAGCAAACAGCATAAAATCTGAACAGACTGCAAGTTGCTTGCTTGTTCTGGTTTTATGCGGTTGCAAAAGCCATTTTCACTTTGCATCTAAGTGGGAAAGGGTTAACCAATCAGCACCATGATAATCAAGTGATGTACCCACCCGAGTGTTGTTGCGTTCTGCCTTGAGTTCCTGCACCTCCTCCTCTCTCTCCAGCAACGATTCCCGCACATTGTTCAACTCCTTTGTCAGCGAGGCCAGCTCCTGTTAAAACAATCAAATCTGTTGAATTGATATCCCCCACAAAATAAATTATGTTTATTAATAGGTGCAAATCCCTTGATAAACATGTATGGTATAATCCCCAAAAAAAATTCAGTCTAGGATAATTGTTTCTATGCATTGCAATTCTCATCATTGATATCTATACACCCATGAAGTTTCATGTTGAAATCTTGAAGCATATCTGAGATATAGCCCTGAAAAGTTACAGCATACAAAAAAAAACAAAGGGCAATAACTCTTATTTAAGAAATAATAGGGTTATGGTTCTTGTGCATTGCACTTCTCCTCTTTGATATCTGATTATCTATACACTTAAGTTTCATGTTGTTACCTTATATGACAGACTGACAGACAGACTGACGGACATTCAACGCCAATTCTAAATCTTTCAACTTGGTGGGGGATTGCAATACCAACAACCACTTTATGACATGTATTCTTCTTTGCTCTTTTCTGCATTCATAATTCTGTAAATTATACCAAGTAATAAAACATTTTTCTGAATTTGTTCACACCATTACATTTACCCTTAACCTCCAGAATGCTAGACGTGTTCAGGTTTTGATTTATGCATTTTGAAATGACCACATGCTTAAACATGTTACAACAACACAGATCCTAATGACTTGAAGTTTCCAAAGCCTGCATGGATGATGTCTATCTTTCACTATTCACAGTTTTAACAGACTGGTGTTCTTATCAAAGACAGTGTTTTGAACAGTTTTTATCTTTTGTTTGAAAATATGAATGTCTGAGGCGATAAAAGAGATTTACTTTGAATTTAGGCAATAGTGATATGCATACGAATTTTTCTTGATGCCATTGCGTATGATTTATTTTGCTACCCTATTTATTTCTCATAAACTTTTTAATTAGCCCTTTGCATGCTGGGAAATTTGTCTTCTGCTAAAATGTCGTCTGCTGAATTTCTAAAATAAGCATTTTCTTCGATTTTTTTTCAAAGAATACTATCAGAATAGCAAACAGTTTGGATCCTGATGAGACGCCACGTTTTGTGGCGTCTCATCTGGATCCAAACTGTTTGCAAAGGCCTTCAAAATCCGGTTCCAGCGCTCAAAGGGTTAGAGCGTTTCTAGGCATGTTTATGCATATTTTATGCAGATACAGATCTTATCAGTACCTCTGGGCTTATTATGAAATACATATACTTTATATATAATAGGGAATATATAAGTGAAGATGAAACAACCAGACAAATACCATTTTCTCAGGGGTGTGATTAATGAACCACCTCAGGGGAGGAAAATACCCTTACCCCCAAACAAGGTTTAACTAAACACATCATTTGTACCGTATATAGATCCAGCTACCTAAGTAAATAACTATTTGTTAAATAAGTTTGACATTGTAAGGGGGGAAATAAGCTGAAAGGAGGAAAAACCACACCCCTGGTTCTCTATCTTTTTATATTAGGTTACCAGAAATGTGCATTTAAAATTGTAGTGCTGTAACAGTACATTTAACAAATAAGAAAAAACAAATGTATTGTGTGAATAAAATAAAAATTCATCTTTAAGAAACTGTTTCGGACACTAAAACTAGATGACATGTACATGTCTAATGTTGCTTTATAAACTAGTACAGTAAATGTCTTAGTGTTACCTTTATCAAGTTAAAAATACATGAATAAACAATTGAAATCCGCGTAGAGTGTGCACATTTACAGTATTCCCCCAAAAAATCTTTTTTTTTAAAATAATTTTATCTCAGTTCTAAAGAAGCGTATCCAAGGCACACACTTTATGTTAACAAGTGCTATCGAAAGCAGAGAGTTGAATGCCCCAACGGCAAAGGCTGGTATCTGCAACCAGAAATTACAATTCCTGAGGGATGGAATGATTTACTAACACAGCACACTATAGTCCATTACTTTGCAACATGTAATTTGTAGTCCATAGATCTGTAGGTATGGGGATTCGGCAATTAAATATGACACTGCAGATGAATCAAGACCACTGCCAGAGTTATGCGCTTCAAGCCTGTGGCATTGGATGCTTACAGTAGACTTCAGAGAAACAGAGTTAAGATCATGAAATGGATTGCTGTTGTTGGCTTTTCATACCGTTCTTTTATTGATGATGCAAAAAAGTTCAAATGTGCAGGTTTATTATCTAATTTCCATCTTCAAAACAGGTTTAATATAAATAATTTTATAGTAGAAATGAAATATCACAACTTTTGTTGTTTATTGCCTACTTTTGATAATTATAGTATTGACAGCAGTTTATTACCATACCGATATAAGACATGACAAGGTAAATTATAATCAATTAATAATCTGATGTGTCTGAATATAATGATGGTATAATGACATTCATCCATATTAATTTTTCTTACTGAAATTGTATAAGGGTTTTTAACATTGGAGCCCAAGCAAACTTATTACACGATATTGTGAAAGACAAATTGCATGATACATCTATGAAATGTTATCAAATCATACTTCCTCTCTATAATGATCACAAGAAAACTACGATTGTGACAACTACAAAGGCAAAAATACATTAACTGACAAGGTATAGTTTGACACAATTGATCTGGCACTCGTTAATTCCATTACTATATATTATACACTTGGATTGTTTCCCATATTTGCATTTAGTTTTGCTCGTGCATATTATTATGCACTTGTATAATGAGATCATAACAATGTAATACTAAATGATGTTCGCTTTAATGGAATAAAATCGCTTCCTCTACGGAAACTGTTACATTCTTCGTAATGGTACTCTAATATGTTCATGCTTAAAAGTCAGTGCCAGGTTAATATTTGCAAAGTATACGTCTAGCAAAATTATTGAAAGCTCACCTGAACACATAAATGCATGTACTTTCCATTTCCAACAATTCTACCTACAACCCCCTCCACTCCATTTGACCGTATGTCTAGATGGACATTGTATCCATTGGCCATTTATCTGGTCAGAGGCCTAAAGGATTGACTAGCAATTTGATGCATGGTGCTCAGAAATATTAAAAATTTGGTAACACCTTGGGATTTCTCTCTCACTGCACTTGTTAACACTGTTGTGACTTTGAAGCAGTCAAAACGTTTGCCTAAAACTTTCACTTTTGAAGCACTGCCAATGACCACTGACACCTGTGTCTTGTATTAACACACTAAAACATCATTAAAATAAAGCTTATCTTACATGCTTGTCGGAAATGGAATCATTTTCACAGACCATGTAACAGGACGGTGATTCAAACATAGACTCAACAATTTCAGGTACACTTCACTGTGGGAAAGGAAAAATATCCTCCTTACAGTGCCCACATTAGGCCAAGTATCGTTAAGAATCACATTTGGTGTTTTCAACCAACAGACTATTCATGAAGGTTATTCATGAAGGTATCTTTGCATATGTTGTCAATAATCACAAAATAAACGAAAACATCCTGAAAACCAATTGCAACCTGAACCAGTCAGTATTATTTACAGTCCTCCGCCCTTCTATGATGCTTTCACTGAGTTTCTTCATTAGAGAACCCTCTCAGACTAAGCAGTCATGATAACAAAAACACAGGAGCACTGTCATGATAACAAAAACACAGGAGCACTGTCATGATAACAAAAACACAGGAGCACTGTCATGGTAACAAAAAACAAAGCTGTGTGTAAAATCACAATTAAAACACTCCTACACTGTATTAGATAAAACTGCTTAAAAAAGCCAGAAGTAGCCAGGTATCCACCACGGAATAAATTTAAGGCTAATTTTCACTGAACAGCACTGTGTTGATACATCTATAAGTCCAGTATTGAAATAATTAAGCCTTGTGCAAAAGAAATTTCCAGGAATAAATATTGAATGACGATCTACAAGTCAGTAAATTGCATAAAGTGTGATCCCACGTAAATGTTGACACTTCTCGTATAGGTCAACAAACATTACTACAATGTAGTTGTTATTCAGCGGCGTGTATTTACCAAGCAGTTCATGCAATTCTTCCAAACAAGGGGAATTCTGATATACTTACAATCAATATATCAATTAGACAATTGCTCCAAATTGAACCATATTTCTTGTACAAATGTATCCCCACAGGGCCAGCTGGCCATAAACTGAGGTATGTTAATTCCCCATTATGTCGCTGGATTGGAGTCTTGACCAATGTTATACTAATTTGCTAAATTAAGGTATCATTTATTTATCAAAGAAATTGCCTAGTATTTGCTCCTTACATCTTATTAATTTATAAGTAACACAAAACCAGGTAAGGAGTGTAATTAATTTGCACTTGCTAAGAATATCTTGCGATCTGAACTACAAGTAGTAAAAAGTTTGTATTTGTTCCCACTGCAAACCTACTCAGATGTTATCAATAATGTTTGACACAAATGTACACTACAGCTTCAGCATACATGTAACTTAACCTTTATATTCAGTCACTTTTCAAGGTCTGTGCGAACCCTGGTATTGCACGCTACACAGCGTCTTATGATGGTTTTCTATTGTGCCAAATTATTTCACACTCCATCAATATAATATGGCAAAATTTTGGCAGATACTGGAAATTTCAAACTGTTCTTTGGTGAAAAATGATCTTCCGCCTCAAAGGGTTACGATGACCTTTGAGGCAGGGAGATGGGTGTTACACGCGATATGATGAGCAACATATTTTCGCTACATAATTTCAAAATCCATCAATACACAGCAAAGTAGTGGCTAAGACAAGCTTCAAGTTGTTTTATGGCTTAATTTAACCAGATAGAGACAGGTGTTATACAAGACATTTTGTCTAATAATAGTCATCATTTGTGGTATGTTATTTCATGGCCAAATTTAACCTTTGAACTCCAAGTGTGACCACAACCTTTAAGGTAGTGAAACAGGTGTTACAAACAACACTTCGTCTTGCGATGGGGGTCCTTTGTGTTAAGTTATTTCAATATCCATTCAAATATGCCAAAATTATAGCTGAGACAGTAATTTTCAATCTGTTTTATGGCCAAATTTGACCTTAGATCTCTTAGTGTGACCTTGACCTTTAAGGCAGGGAGACTGGCGTTAGACTTGACATGTCTTCAGAAGGTTGACAATTGCACCCAGTTATTTCAAAATCCATCAATATTATATCCACCAAAGTTATGGCTGAGACAGGAAATTTCGCACAGACGGACTGCTCAAAATCTTTTTTTTAAATTGTTACAGTTTGTTGGTTTGCATTGCTATATTGCTCCACATCATCCATGATGTACAACCACTGAAGCATGCAGGTCTACTGGTCTAGTATTCTAACACAATCCGGGCAGGACAACAAATTCACTTTTTGACCACAGCCCCCAAGATTTGTTCTTTTAATTATTATTGTTTAGGAAGACAGGTGGAGCTAGTAACAAAAAATCTAGGATCCATCCAAAAATTTAGGGGCCATTTTCTAGTGGGTCCCTCCTACATGTAATTTTGATCCCTAGATTTCCCTTAAATCATACACTTCTTTCCTCAAAAAGTTACAATTTTAATTATTTTTATAGAGGATTTTCCAGTACCAGTCACTAGTAATACAATATTTCTGTTAAAAGTATAAGACTTAATCTTATGTACTACCCTAATACATGTTTTTTACTTACATAATATCCTTAAGCTTTATACCATAAACAGTTCAAAATGAGATAAATAACTTGTCTGTAAACAACCATGACATTGGGACCTTCCCTGTTACATAAATCCTATCACATAATGCTAACGTCAAACTAAGAAAATATAAAATACTCTTAATAAGGTACTCAGGAGACGAGAGGAGCTAGATCAATTATGACTAATAGTGCTATCTTGCTATGATGCAGTATGCATTTCCTAAAATCAATAGAACACTAGAGGAAGTCTGGTAAGAAAGCCTTAAATATGACCGCAAACTCTCCAAGATTCATGCAGTTTATTATAAATAGGATTCCTAATTGATATTTTGTATTGAAATTTGATAAATTTTCAACATGGAATTTCAACATATTTGCTTACAAACAACTTGGGAAACTAAATCATTACATGGAGTAAGAGGTTGTGTAAAGACTTCAATGCAAGACAACATTTTAAGGTTAAAAAAAAACAATGTGAAGATTGCATATTTATAGTGCCAGAATGTTCAAACTGACATGGGAAAAAAAGAACTTGCTACAGCCCCATATTTCATCCATGTTCAATAGATTATTTGATACTAGTATTACACTTGACAGGTTATGTACAGCTGTTTTTGAACGTAAACCAATGCTAGGCCAACGATCTGTATGGTCTACTGTTACCAAAATTTCCAATGACTAACAAACTTTAAGTTCTAAATTAGTAAAAATTAGATTTTTTTTTCTCACACTTAAATTTAAGAAATATTTCAAAATATACATGCAACAATTGTTTAATACATTAAAACACTTTGTTGTATTTGTAAGCTCTGAAACAGCACTGAATATCATATTTACATGGAATACTGTTAGTTCGTAAGCACATAATATCTATTGCAAAATTATTTGTCCTTTAATTTAGTTCAAACAGTCATTTAAATTTGAGGCACGGTTTGGGAAACCTATCACTGGCTAATACCGGATGTAACTTTCCCTTTTATAGAATTTTTCATTTTAAGAAAGTCACTTCTAAATAAAAATCCAGTCTAGGCAGATTGTGTCTTCCAAGATTAGCCTGTGCAATTTGGGACAATACTAAATGCACATGCATGTTTTCTATAGATTTGGCAGATTAGGGTCTAGGAACAGTCGGTCATGATTTTGACTTTTGCAAAATTAATATACACTAGAATTATACACTTTACATGTATGACCTGCTTCATGCGCAAATGGGTCTTATGCCATATGAGTCGCGTTCTGAGAAAACTGGGCATAATGCTTGTGCGTAGTGTCATCCCAGATTAGCCTGTGCAGTCTGCACAAGCTAATCCGGGACGACACTTTCCGCCTAAACTGGATTTAACTGGACTAAGAACAGACATCATTTAAACGAAAAATTCCATAAAAGCGGAAATTGTTGTCCCTGATTAGCCTGTGCAGACTGCACAGGCTAATCTGGGATGACAATTTACGCACAAGCAGTATGCCCAGTTCTCTCAAAACGCCACACTTATCTCCAGACAAGCCTGCCCAATCCTGCAGACTGGTCAGCAGCTACACTGTCCGCTATTAAGGCCAAGCCTTTTCTTGGACATTTTGGGAAAAAATACAATTTCTGGATTTCTGGCCATATATTTGACCTAGAAGAATGACCTTGACCTTTCACCACTCAAAATGTGCAGCTCCATGAGATACACATGCATGCCAAATATCAAGTTGCTATCTTCAATATTGCAAAAGTATTCATAAAATAAGCGATTTGGGCCACATATATTTGACCTCTGACCTTGGTGGATGACCTTGACCTTGACCTTTCACCACTCAAAATGTGCAGCTCCATAAGTTACACATACATGCCAAATATCAAGTTGTTATCTTCAATATTGCAAAAGTATTCATAAAATGAGCGATTTTGGCCACATATATTTGACCTCTGACCTTGAAGGATGACCTTGACCTTTCACCACTCAAAATGTGCAGCTCCATGAGATACACATGCATGCCAAATATCAAGTTGCTATCTTCAATATTGCAAAAGTATTCATAAAATAAGCGATTTGGGCCACATATATTTGACCTCTGACCTTGAAGGATGACCTTGACCTTTCACCACTCAAAATGTGCAGCTCCATGAGATACACATGCATGCCAAATATCAAGTTGCTATCTTCAATATTGCAAAAGTATTCATAAAATAAGCGATTTGGGCCACATATATTTGACCTCTGACCTTGAAGGATGAC
>VMBQ01004039.1:34740-91434 GCA_007657795.1 Dreissena rostriformis
CACAAAGTAAGAAATAAGTGCCCTGGGGCAACCTTGTTAATACAGTATAATTCCTGGTCAGCCATTACTAAGGGAAGTTACTGCCCGTGGATCAGTTTATGGATATGAAAAACACATAACAGGGCTTGAACGGCACGTGAATCGCCTTATTAATACACGATTGCTCCCGTTCAAGCCCTCCTTTTGCCAAGTTTCTGCACCCCGCCAGAGGGCATTATAGATAAGAGTTTATGCAATAATATTGATTTTAATTCAAGAGTGATCTTAGAAAATATATTGAATATCGATTTTAATTCACAATCTTTATTTTCTATGATTACTATTAAATGAATTAAAATCGATATTCCACCGAATCCAGCAAATTTTCTTTTTATTAAATGCTTACAAATGATTATATCGTATTTTTAAACAAATAGTACCAGTAAAACAGTAAAATTATGGATAATTTTCACTGTTTATTTTCATTGTTTAAACACTGAATTATCAGCTTGATTTCATTGAAATTTCTCTTTAAATCACAGGAAAGCATAAAATAAAAAAGTAAATCAGCACCTTTCTAAAGTCTAAATCTTTAAAGATTGGTGTGAAATTCACACCAATGTTCAAAGCTTTAGATTTCAGAAATGTACGATGTTTGATAAAAAGAAGGAAAGCAACAGGATACATCAACCATGATAGAAGAAGCATTTAGGATCACAAGGGGTAATCGACTGATCAGGGATGAGTGTACAAGGCGATAAGAAAAAACATTGTCAATGGGCCCGGCTTTATCTCCACTGGCGAGTAAATTAGCGCTAACCCCCATTATTTATCAGGGACAATAAAACACATCTGCTCTTTTGTTTTGAGGGAAGTGATCAAACAGATTTGATATATATTTGCATTTCAAAAGGAAAAAAATAGATATTTAGAGTAAAATTTTGATGACAAATGATAATAGCAAACAATAAATGAATTCTTTGTTTGATTGGATATGCACCTGAGGTTGCGTTGACTGCAGCTGACGCTGTAGACTGTCTTTCTCTTTTTCAATCTCTTCAAGTCGTGTCTGTGTATTAGCCTGATGTTCCTGAGCATCACGTAGTGCTTCCATAAGCTTATCTCTCTCATCTAGCATGTTTACCATCAGTTGCTCGAAGTTCGCATCGTCCCCAGACTCTTGGGACTCGCGATCAGTGGAGCCATCCTCAGATATCGTGGGCATGACGTCGCACATCATCTTGGACACTTAATTATGATCAAGCTATGTATTGAAAAGTTTGTGCAATTAAATGACTCTAGTATGAGCCTTTCTGATCACTGTTTCTGAGTGAGACTGATGCTGACTAATAACTCGTTTTTTGTCGTTTATTTCACTATAACGCGAATATACGAATACAGTATTGGCTTACGTATCATGAAATGGTGTTTGTCTTTCTCCGACGCTTCATATCGGAAGGAAAATATTTAAAACATAATGGTTTCATTCAAAGATATATTTTGATCATCCCGGTTAATAATTTGCATCTTGGCAGCCATTTTCTTGCGAAGTGTGTCATGCCCACAATGCACCTGTGGAAAGGGCGATAATTCCAATCGATTAGTATCAGTTTGTCCTTTGTTACATCCCTTAGACCGAGATTTTTCATCTTCTTTCGTATCCTCATGTACACAGAATATTAAATGGACTTGTTTACAGATTTTCTTTTTTCTTTAAATGTCATTTTAATATGTTAAAAAAATATATTATGTTTTGAATAGTCTTAACTTATTACAACAGCAAGGAAAAAAGTTGACTGAAAAATATTGCCTTCTCCGGGATTCGATCCAGGGCCCATCTTGAAGCAAAAGTACCAATTCGCCATGTTGGCTTTAATAAACAAATATTGTCAACGTCTGTTCACTTCGGAATGCCAACAGGATCATTGCCTATGCATTGATTGTTGCGAAATAAGAGAAACTTCGCATGAAATAAAGGTGTGTGTTTTCAATAACCAAAACGAACCTTTTATTTATTTGATTTTTCATTTGTTTGATTTTTTTTTTATTGCAGACCCTAAACTTCTTTTATGGTTTGAGTTTTCGATCTATCGTATTCGTTAAATTAAGATGACATATAAAGTAATATTTAACATAGCGATTTGGAAGATTTCTGTGTTTGAACATCTTTATCAGAGCGTGAAATAACTAATGCATCATGCACACGTTAACCCATTTATGCCTAGCGTCTACAAAAAAGGCCTAGGCAAACAGCGTAGACCCAAATGAGACGCCGCATAATAATGCGGCGTCTCATCAGGGTCTGCGCTGTTTGCTTAAAGGAATTTCTGTAAAGAATATTCTAAATATAGAAATAAATATTCTAGACATTCCTAATTTTGGAATTAAATTGATCCAATTTAGAAGCTTGGGAAAGTCCACTAGGCATAAATGGGTTAAAGTAAAACGTTTGGACGACCTATCCGTCCTTTTAGTGATTTAATTGGAAACGACGTTTTTGCCTTAGTAATGTTTGCTCTCTGGGAACATACAATTGAAAACATACGAAAATCACACGGCTGCAATCTCCAATGTTCGCATGCGCACGCAATTATTTTTACCTGCTAATGTAAATGCAATACAGTGCACGTGTTACGCTAAAATACAAACGTAACGATAGGCACGTACAGATGGTAAATGGCGCATGTAAAGACGCTCAAGTGCAAAGGTAAAGATTTCCATGTGCGTACGTTTAGATACTAAAGTGCTAACGTTAACGCAATCAAAAATTTGTAAGTTAAACGCGCACACATGCGCATGGATATGTGCTCAAGGTAGCAGGTAAATACGCCACATGCGCTCTAACGATGTAACTGTTATTCCCCTATAATTTGTTGGATTTCGTCGGTCTGTATTAGGGTCTTTTAAGATTGGGGTTATCGTTCCATAGTCCCAATGCATTGGTATGTTTCCCGTTTCAAACCATACACAGAACAGTCTATGTAAAAACTTCCACCGAAAGTCCGTCAACCCCTCAAGCTTAATTTTTGTTTAGAGACTGTACGGCTTGTTTAACGTCTATGATAGTAATTCCATCATTTAACATGTCGCTTTCATGACAGTTTACATGGCGATATCGGTTAACATTATTTTGGGTTTCTGCATTATCTCCTGCGTTATATAAATTTTCTAAATCTGTTTTCCATTTATTGAGAACTGACGCATTGTCCGTTTTGACGTCACCGCTTTCTCTATTAATTTCCACTTTATACTTTGAGATCTGTTACAACCTGCTCATATCTATTATCCCTATCTTTTTTTTTCAAGAAATTGTTGTTATTTGTACACGCGTTTACAAGTTTGGACTGTTTCTCACCCATAATTTGTGTTTACATGGCTGATCTTTCTTATCGAAGGTTTTTCCTTTTTATAGTAAAAATGTGTTTATGAAAGGGTTTGTCTGATGTCGATTTACATTTAAGCCATCTTTTTTCACTTTCACTTATTTCCGTCCATAATAACTGTAATGTATCGTTCCATCAGGGTTTTGAACGTCGGTATACTGTATTTGAGTTACCGCCAATGGTAACCAGTTAATGCTTTAAATGGGCCATCATTTCGTTCCGCACTATATGACAAAAAAAAAATCATAAGCCAGATTTACCTTGTTGGTTTACCTTTGGTCATTTTGGTTACTTTCAATTTGTGAAATTATAGTATGTCAAAGTGCGTCTATAGCAGCGTCCGACATAAAGTCCGTGGGAATTTAATTTCGTTTGTAAATTTTCTTTCGCATCGGGTTGTTATTTGTATTATGCTGTTCGATCTTGTCTTCATCACAATGGACCATTTAAGAATGGAATGATCCGGTATTGAATAGTTCTCCATGCATCTTGCTCCTTCAATGGTATCGATAATCTGACGTGATAAATTTTCCTCAAACGTATCATAATGGTCAAGGTGTTCATACGGAACGAGAACATAATCAACGAGAGCGTTACCATTTGATATAATATATATGCTTGTATAATTGTTTGTTGTCGAGTTCCGACCTTCAAGTATACACTTATTTTTACTAATAAGGAAGTCAATTAATGTCTGGTAGATTGCAATCTTTTGTATGTCAATGACCTGGCGGTGTGGAAGCGCGCCGACGCCGGCGATGTAGTCATGTTCGTCCCCTATCCGGATGTTGAAGTACCCGCAAACTATCAGTAATGTGCTGTCCGATTGGTAAACGTACACATCACTCATGACGGTGTTAAAAAAGTCTTCTGCATAAACGTTATCAACGTTTCTTGTAGAGTTGTATGGGGGTAAATAGCAGACATAAAAAATGAGTAATTCAAGTGTATGTTTGTCTTTTAGTCGCACCCATATAATACCTTCGTTTTGCGTATTTGATGTATGTACATGCTACTGGTTCAGAATGGTGTTGCGAATAAAAACTCCTACTCCACCACTGCCTCAAGGGGCTCTCTTGTGAACATCCTTTCGATTTTTTCCATACCATGTATATCCGTCTATTTGAATATTTTCACTTCGTATTAAGGTCTGTAGTAGTCCCGACTAGTATGCTTGGTGTTGCGGTCGGCCCGGCCGCATAGACCATCAATACTGTAACGGTGTCGTCTGTCGTCGTCGGTCGTCTCTCGGTTGTCGAAGCGGCGTGGTGGACGCCGGTGCGTTTGTTTCACTGCGCACCGTCGTGTTCTTGATTGTCGCCACGAGTCTGTTGCCATGAACAGTTACCTTATCGCGTCCGATAAGGTTGGTCATTGTTCGCAGGTGTGCTTCGTTGAGACGGGTAACTTTGCCCTTTTCATCTTCGATGTAAACATTCTTGTATTGGTGGTGTACTTTGAGTTCCTTTTTGATAGACAGAATGGTGTCTTTTCTTTTTCCGTTCTGCACGTTGCAACAACGACTCCGTATGTTTGAGATTCGTGTGCGTGTTGTCTCTCGGCTCGTGCGATCCTTACGCCATTTTTTTTAACCCATTTATGCCGTGTGGACTCTCCCATCCTTCTAAATTGGATCAATTTATTTCCAAAATTAGAGATGTTTGGTATATTTATTGCTATTTTTAGAATATTTCTCACAGAAATTTCTTTAAGCAAACAGCGTAGACCCTGATGAGACGCCGCATTATGCGGCGTCTCATCTGGGTCTACGCTGTTTGCCAAGGCCTTTTTTCTAGACGCTAGGCATAAATGGGTCAAGACACAGGTACTTGAAAATATTTATTTTTTTGGTCCTTATATATATATAATAAAAGAAAAGGTATTCAACGATGATTTCACAGGTGTATTTAATAACGCTATGCAACAGCATGAAAGATCGAATAATGCACACAAATGTCGTTGTGGTTGTCAGCAGGAAGCATCACTCTATGATTAAACACCGTTTGTTTGATGAAAATCCACCAAGTATGTCGAAAACAGCTAAAAGTTTCACAAATATGAACCCAAAATCGAAGTGTGTTATTCTCGACGTCCAAATGTCAGTAACGACGGAAGGCGATTTTTGGTCGATTTTTTACAATTAAACAAGAACTTCGGTATAAACTCCACATACGTTTTTCAGTAACTAAATGTTCCCTCGAAATACATCGTTCTTTAGTAACTACAGAACAAAAATACTCAGAAAAAGTTGAAAATACACCAAATATTATGTTATAAGTTCAAACAGTATACCATTCGGTACCCCTCGCAGATTATCATAATATATTATTTTCAACCAATGAAACGTCTTCTTTCCGTAACACCGATTCTGTCTTAAAATGGTGGTCGTGATGTTGCGAAATACGCAAAATGTGTTGTTTTTTTAGCTCACCTGAGCGATAGCTCAGGGTGAGCTATTGTGATCACTCACCGTCCGGCGTCCGTCCGTCTGTCCGTCCGTCCGTCCGTCTGTCCGTCTGTAAACAATTTGTAAACATCTTCTTCTACTAAACCATTGAGCCAATTTCAACTAAATTTCATGTGGAGCATCCCTAGGTCATGGGACAAAAGAATTGTTAAAAAATTTTTGATCACATCACCATGATGGCCGCCATGACCATATATGGTAAAAACCTTAAAAAATCTTCTTGTCAGAAACCGCTCATCAGATTTTCAAAAAATTTCACAGGGATGACCTTTGAAGGCTCCCCTGAAAAAGTTGTTCAAAGAAATTTGATTCGTCAAAAAACATGGCCGCAGGAGCTCGTTGAACTTTGCATGTGTCGGTCGGNTATAGCCGATATAGGGGCATGCATGTTTTACAAACAGCCCTTGTTATGCTTGCAATAATATGTTCATGGTATGTTTTTAGTAGGGATGTAATCGATTTCGACAATATATCAACGATATGCAATTGCCGATTCGTTTTCAATATCAATTTTGAAATATTGAGTATCGTTTATCTAATTACCTCACAGGTTGAAATTTTAACATAAAGCAGGCTGTTCTTTGTTTTTATATAGATTCCACTATATTATGACACAATTTCATTATTTTAATAACACTATTTAATTTACCCTGTACATGTACATTACATCTAACAACTTAAGAATAATGCAGTTATATTTAGGTTTTTAAACATAATAGCCAAGAGTTAATGTATTTTTATAACTTATTTTAAGCGAGTCATAGCACCAAACACCCATAAATCGATATATTGCTGTATCGTCGATATTTCCTTTCACAAATAGGATGATCTATGGGTACCCTAGATGTATCCACCTGATTGTCATTTTGATCGGACAATTTTTGAAGGAGTTATGGCCCTTTGTTACTTTTAACTTTATAGAAGATATAGGGAGAAAATCTTGTTATCACAACTCCTCTGAAACTACTTAGAGGATTTTCACATTATTACTACAGAATGACCTATCGGTGCCCTACTTGTGTCCACTCAATTTTCATTTTAATTGGACAATTTACCGGTATGAAGGAGTTATGACCCTTTGTTACCAGGTGCCGTGTGAAATAGGTGAGCGACTCCAGGACCATCATGGTCCTCTTGTTTTAAAGAATTTTCGACTGGGACTAAAGAACGACGTAGTTCAAATGAAAACTTAGTAAATGAAAAAGGTATGTGGAGTTTATAACAAAGTTCTTTTCAATTGTGAAAAAACGACCGAAATTCGCGGTCTGTCATAACTGACAGTTGGACGTCGAGAATTACACACTGCGATTTTGGGGTCATATTTGTGAAACTTTAAGCTGTTTTGGACATACTTGATGGATTTTCATCAAATAAACGGTGTTTAATCATAGATTGGTGCTTCCTGCTGGCAACCACAACGACATTTGTTTGCATTTTTCGATCTTTCATGCTGTTGCATAGCGTTATTAAAAAATACCTGTGAAATCATCGTTGGATACCTTTTCTTTTATTATATATATAAGGACCAAAAAAATATTTTCAAGTACCTGTGGGTTAAGACCGTCAGTAATAAGATGGTTCAGCTTATCGGTTATATCAGGGATGTATATTATACATCCCTGGTTATATTTTCCGGCGGGGATTCCGGTAGGTTAAGCACGACAGCCATGTTGGGTATATCTTAAGCAAATGTGCGTAAAATCTTCAATTTAGCGTGACATTCGGTATAAACACTAAGCTTGATACAAACTTTTGATAAAATCCTTTAGTAAGCCAAAAATTCAAGATGGCGTCCAGTTACAAGAATGATTTTTTTTTCAATATGGCAGCCGTTTCCGGTCTCAGTTTTGATGTCCAATTTGAGTTTATCTTAAACTAGTAGTATTTGGACATTTTAGACACGAGTTTTAGTATATGAGACAATCAACGCTTGTAGAGCTTAGAGTTATATATATATTCGAGAAGGCCCTCTATTGACTAATGGTAGGAAATTGAATGTGACCAAAACTTCTACAAAACAAACACACAAACCATATAAAAAAACTAATAGACAAGTATAATTAATCATAGCTGAGTAATATTCTTTTGATAAAGAACTTTCTTTAACAGCAATTTGGCATACCTACATTTGCATGACCGTTTTGAAACGTCACTATGAAATGACGAATAAGAAATTCTGCTAACCAATAGCGATTTTCAGCTAACATTATATTTTGAAATCATTCAAAAATGGAACACTAACCATGCAGAAATCTAATTGATTGAGTCGGAAAACAATTCTTTGCTGTGGCCAATATGTATCCTGCTGAATAGTAAACATTTGAGATGTCACAGTATAATTCAGTTATATTGCTACAGCAATACAGGTGCAGTTGTTTTTTAGAAAATCTTTAACGCACATCCTGCTCTGAATACATTTATCAGTTCTAGATTACGGAATCAAAAACACAATAGGTAAAGTTATACATTGATACTGTTAATATATGGATGTTTGGTGACACGTAATGCAAGAGGATACACATAATTAACCTGATGCAACTCATTGACTTGTTATTTAATTTCAGTCATGACGATGTTTCAAATGATTATGTACCTTAGTGTCTCTTTCCCACTCTATCTGAGTCATTTCATCAATCCTCTTTTAAGTCTCATTGGTTCAGTGTGGCATGATGGCTATATGTTATCTTATTTTATACGCTGGTATGGAAAATAATAGTTTTATGATAACCCTCTGAACAGAGCAGAAGGCTGTTTTAAAAGAAATTGCAGAAGGGGCAATATCAAGGTGAGACATAATAGAGTATTACATGAAAGACCCAAGTCCCATGTTCATGGTCACAATACGGGTTGGGGAAAGTTCTTCCTTTATTAAGTATTCCCTTGTAATGTGTATTCTTTATATGCAAATGTTAAGCAAGTTATTACATTATTTCCCCACAATCATTGTTTTGATAAATGGAAAGGGTATTAACATATACATAATATTATGTTTGATGTCATTGAATTTACATATTCTGAATATTTTTCATAAAGTTTTGAATATATGTGAACTTCATTTACCGATTCAAGAGATGAATCATACAAATATAAATGAAATTCATATTGCCATAAATAGAAACAAGATGAAAGTAAAGCTTCTCGAGCTGTAGACAAACTTCTTGTATCTTGTTGACGTATCTCTCATCGCTGAAAGCCTCTGCAGGCTAAAGGCAAAACAATATTGATTACATGTACGGGGTATGACCTACTGCATCTACACAGACACAATTCTTTTTTTTAATCATATTAGTTATCAACTTTTCACTGTCGAATATATTATACGAAAGAGGAAAACGATATATCGAATGTGAATAATATACGATGAGTGTCTGTGGTAACGTTTACATGTAACAAACAATTTCAGATATGTTAATGGGCTTTTGTTTAGAAGCAATTGTGAAGGAAAATGATATAGGTCGTGTTTGCTTTATATCGAACGCATGTGTACTGTAGACAACAAGGCGCCTTGCGTGTCCTTAAACATCATAACATCCTAGTTGTCAGTTACACTGGAATATCCAGTTACCAAACCTCTGTTTAACAGTGTAAAGGATATGACGGTATTTGGTAGGTATTTGTCGACGCGCTATTTCATGGTTATGATCACTTTTAGTAATAGCGCTAGTCCATTAACATGTAAGATATAGTATTTAATTAAAAGCATGTGTTATACGATTTAACACACACATCTGTTTAAACGGCTTGTTCCTGACCTCGTAAGATGAGCATTGTTATCAGAACAAAGGTTGAACGTCATCAAATTTACCAAAACAAACGATTTGATTCCAAGATGTAGTGCCTTTTAGACAAAAAGCAACAAAGACAGCATAAAAACGTATCTTACAAATATTAAATTCAAGTGCTCATGACGCCATGATTAATACGTAAAACGTTGAACATAATGTTCATCCCCGATAAAACTGCAGAGTCGTTGGGAAAATAGACACCTTTATTGCGTGAATTTAGAATGTTGATTTCAATGTGGTTTTACATGTCGCTATATGGTTTTGGATTTCGCATTCTTATCGCATGTACATATCATCTGTTTCAATACGACAGACATGTTACTTAGTGATACTTTTATTCAGCCATGAAACCATTTTATGGTGCATGCTTCATTTATAATGGCTATATAACACGCATATATAGTAACATTATGTCACAGTAAAACCGAAGCTTTTACATATTTAATACCGTAAACACATTGTACCGATACATTTTTATTTAACCACTTTAGATACCCAGTCTTTTTCATAAAATCTATTAATAAGAAGTTTATTGTTATTTTAACAAATCGTGGTTGAATATGCAAAATCTTAATCCGCCCAATGATTTGACGTCATTGAAGATGTATATATAAAATCAATGAATCGACATAATTGATAGCTCGTATATTCATAGAACGCTTCGAACTATTTATTTCGACCATTTATCGGCGTAATGCTAATGGTAATGTTAGTGTGCATGTGACTGACTGAAGCTGTTAATTATATTATCCAAGTGGTAGAATAGTCGAGCAAACGGTCTTGAGGTAATTATTGTTTATGAAAGTGTCCAAATGTTTAGTCACCTAGCAATAACTGTTAAAAATCAATCGGGAAACCTCTATCATCACAAACAGGAAAACAACAAAAACCCATGAACGGTCGATGTTGTGACCTTTTCTCCCGTTTCCGTGATTGCAATGGACATTTTTTAACATGTTGGCATTATTCCATTTGCTGATTGGTTCGCTTGTTTTAGAGAATCTTTGTAATATTGAATTGATAAACATTTTGAGCATGCATCTTGTGATATTTGGTATCGTTAATAAAAACCTGCCCGAAAGTATAGATAACGATTTCGATTAATGTCTGAACGCTGAATATATACGGTAGCTGGTTTTACGTATTTATGGCAGAAAAAAAATCACTAATGTTAAGAAATTTAAAATGAAGGCATCTAGATTATCGGATAAGATTTTTATTCGGTAAAGAGGAATCTCGCTAAAAGACGAATTATGTTTTACCGGAATTAATGTATTATAAATAGGTGTCAGGGTAGCGCAATATTTGAATCCTTATGAATGATGAAAAATACAAAAAAATAATACATGCAACTGTATTGGTTATTCAGTAAGCTTTATTTATTAAAAAGATTCATGAAATTTAGGCAAAACGTTGATGGTAATACATTTTCTGGTTATAGTTTTTCTGAACGCCCTAACTTTGTCCCTGACTTCAGTTTTGCCCCATAAGGTATGTTTTACATTGTACCGACTTGTGAATTACCTATTTTTTAAGCATTTATGGTTTCTCATTTTGCATTATTGTGACGGTATTTGTTACTTCTTCACACAAATATTATAGCTATAATTATAACCACTGAGTGTGAGCCTTTAAAATATAAGTTTCGCTAGGCATATGGTTGAACAGTGATGTACTTTGTATTGCGTAATAAAATGTAAATTTTAATAAATCTCTACACTGATCAAGTTTTCTAGATTATATAAAAACGTGCTTCCGGGAAAACTAATGCAAACTTGCCACGACGCCGACCTTCGCAGTGACGTCATCGATTTTGACCAATTAGGTCACAGTGGCATCTTAGAACGCAAAGGGCACGGTCATTTTTATAAATGTGAACGACGTGACCAATGCTATTCGACGCGTATTGACGAGCTCTGCAAACGTGTCACGTCGCCGACCTTCTCAGTGACGTCATTGACTCTGAGCAAAAAAGTCACAGTCGAACCTTTGAACGCAAAGGACAATGCAATGGTATAGATGTTAACGACGGAACCAATGCTATTCGTCGCGTCTCGATGAGCTCTAGAAACCGAGCCTTTTTAATCGTCGCCACCTTTCTCAGTGACGTCGTCGACATTGCAAAATGACGTCACAGCGGCACATTGGAACACAACGGGAACGGCAATTTATAGATGTTATGACGGGAACAATGCTATTCGACGCGTCTCGGTGAGCTATACAATCGTGCCAAGTCGCCGACCTTTCAAGTCACGTCATCATTTTTTACCAATGACGTCACAATGACACCTAAGAACCCCTATTGCATCGCCCATGTATATATGTAAACGACGGGACCAATGCTAATTTACGCATCTCGGTGAGTGCTACAAACGTGGCACGTCGCCGACCTTCCCAGTGACGTCATCGACTTTGAGCAATGGCGTCACAGTGGCACCTTAGACCGAAAAGAGCAAGGTCATTCTATATATGTTAAAGACGGGACCAATGCTTTTCTATGCATCTCGATGAACTTTTCAATCGTGCCACGTCGCCGCCCTTCTCAGTGACGTCATCGACATTGGCAAATGACGTTACGCTGACACATTAACAAGCAAAGGGCACGGCAATTTACAGATGTTAATGACGTTACCAATTCTGTCCGACGCGTGTCGGTAAGCTCTTCAAACATGCCACGTGTCGACCTTCCCATTTACGTCATCGACTTTGACAAATGACGTCACAATGGCACATAAGAACACAAAAGGGCATGCGCTTTTATACATGCTAACGACGGGACCAATACTATTCGTCGCGTCTCGATGAGCTCTAGAAACCGAGCCACATCGCTGACCTTTCCAGTGACGTTATCGACTTTGACTAATGACGTAACAGTGGAACCTTAGAACTCCAATTGAATCGCCATTGTATAAATGTTAACGATGAGAATAATGCTATTCGACGCGTCTCGGTGAGCCCTACACAAGTTTCACCGACCTTCCCAGTGACGTCAACGACTTTGAGCAATGACGTCACAGTGGAACCTTAGAACGCTAAGGACACGACAATTTTATAGATGTTAACGACGGGACCAATGCTGTTCGACGCGTCTCAGTGAGCTTTTAAATCGTACCACATCGCCGTCTTTGACCAACACTGGTACCTTAGAACCCCACCCGCACCCTCAAAAGCGTTACACAAATAAATGCAACAACTGTAACTTATGTGTTTAGTTTATGTTTTATTACGAATTCGTTTCAATTAAAATTGTCTTGTATAAATACAATATATATATTGTATTTTTTTTTAAGGAATGCGATTGTCAGCTGTTCCATGAATAATGTAAATACAAAATTATAATGGTAACTTCAATACAATATTTTGTCCTTTGTATTTATGATCAAACAAAAGGTGGAATGATATTAGTTTCTGGGGCTATGGTTATTCTTTTTATTTTAATTTAAATTAACATATTTTGCACGATGAGAAAACACGTCTTAAAGATAACAGTTCAATTGCATATCATAGAAATATCTTAGTTTTGGTTCTTTCTATGTGGTAAATTACAAGTACATTATTCGCTTGTACTTGTTTATGAGTGATTTCTGGGCTACGGTTATGGCAATGTAGATAAAAGCAGTTTGTACAACGCAGATTTGGCTGAGACTGGCTGGGACTGGTTAGCTGTACGTGGAAGCTACACTAAGTACATCAACATCAAAGATCGCCGTGGCGTAGTTGATATGGTGCCCGCCTAGCGATCGAGAGGTCATGGGTTCGAACCCCACTGGGAGCGTTCATTTGATGTCCCCCAAAGACACGAAGTACTGGTTATAGTCCGAGGAAACAGACTCGAGAGCGTTTCGATGTAATCGAGCTAAAATAAATAGGTTTAAACTAACAGCTTGGGCATCAATTAAGTATAAAGCTAGGCGTCAGTATGAAATTCAAATTGAAACTAATTGCATTTGTATTTTTCACACAGCTTTTGCTGAGTATTGCAACATCTGCTCAACAGATACATGTAACTACAATTATGTTATTACTTGCATAGAGTTATATGAGCAGCATTAGATTGTTGGTTTCTGCTTGTTCAAATATGCATGTCATGTTCAACAAGCCAGCAGAGACTCTTGAAGTAACATGTTTCTGGCACACCAGCAGCTCAAACAAGAGGGAGCATTTGTTACAGAACGGAAACAAAAGTGTTTACTGACTGGCCGACTGCCGACTGCACGAATCACAGAACTGAAGTAAAAAAGATGCATGACGTAGTATATGACACTCCTTCTTTCTACGTATTACCTATAAATCCATAATAAGCACACCCATGAAGTGTACGACGCTCCTACATCCTACGTAATACCAATAAGTCCATAATAAGCGCATCCCTGAGTGTAAAATAGCTTTCTTTTAAAATGCTATATATATATATATTTATTCAACATGTTTTAAAACAGTTGTTTATGTGTGCATTACATGTGGTGTGTGTATTGTCTTTATATTACCGTTATGATAACTTTTTTGTGATATATACGTACATATGTGGTTCATAATTATTGTGCAACTTGCGACAATTTCGATACAAATGTACACTATTTCACATTTAAATGTCAAAGAAGAATAAATTGTATCTTTTAAACATTCTTAACAACAAAGCAACCTTAATAATGTTTGTTTTTATTTGTCTCCGAGTGCAAATGCCTTGATTTTCAAGAAAAATTGTATAAAAAATTATGCGGCCGCCATTTTGGAAACAAAATGGCCGCCATGTTATTTTTTTTGGTGGCTAACGTTTTTTTTTGGAAATATCACATATTAAGGAACATTCATGGAAAGTTTGGTGCTTGCTTACAAGTTTGCAAGATTTTGCTGATTAATGGACATAAATCCCAAAGCTACAACATTTGCAAACAGAAATCGGCTTATTGGAAACGTTTTCTTATTTTAGAGAATTCAAATGTTTCAGCGCACACCATTCAAATTTGCAGGAATTGTTGCATATGATATGAAGTTTTGTATACATTCATGTTTGTTATCATTCTTCTGAGGTTTTAGTTTTATTGGATCTAATGAATTCTACGATTTAGGCCGTTAGATCTATTCCTTTCTCGCCTTTGTAACCCTTTAGTGGACTCTCAAAATGAATCTGGCTATCAAATTATAAGATACTGTATGAGGTGTTCCTTACACATGTCAATTACTGAATCAGGTTCATGTGCGCGCGTGTGTGTGTGTGTTCATATATTACTTAATGTCCTTCGTATCACACCTTTATACTTAATACTTAACTAAACGTTTCAACCCTCGCCATGATGTATGGACTTCTATTTGAATTTCCGGAAAGGCATTCAACTATTTTTGCCATGGGTGAAACAGTAAAAACAAATTCGCGAGAAAATAAACTGCCGCGTACGTCCTTAACTGTGTTTAGATGATTCATCCCAGTCATACGTAAAATGAGACGTGTTTATACTGACAGCATTCAATGTAATCGATCAAACGTTATTGTAATGGGCTGCGCGGCTCAACAGGATAAATTATTGATTGAAAACTGAAGCATACATCGCGACATGTTGTCAATGGCGACATATGGTTTTTGTTGTCTGCATCTTATAGACCAGATCTTCCGCGCTAACTTTGCACTTGTTGTCAAATTGTCAAGAGTTTTATCTTTTAATAACTGTGTCTCGACATTTAGAGGATGGATTAATGTGCTTATTGTGGAAAAGTCCTTTTAAATTGTGAGACAATAAATAATGTAAGTATACGGAATTTATGTTTTTTGTTCATATATTCTACGCTATAGCAGGTAAAGATATTTGTTTTAACATTTTAGCTTGTTCTGATCGTCGTTTAAGTGAGTTATTATTGTTGTTCATGATTGAACACGCATTGTAGTATTACCGAAAAGAAGGAGACTGTGTTTTCTGTGTATAATAAAGCTGCAATGAAATCACTGGTAGTCCGACGTTTTTACCTGTATCGAGGTGTCCATGTACACATCATCAAATCACCGGTAATTACTAGTTAGACTGATTTGCCAGTATTATATAGGTGAGTGTTAATTTTATTCCAATAAAGACACGTTGGCGATGTTGCTTTTCTGTATTAATACCGGATGAAATTAGCCAAGTTGCGCAACTTCAAAGAGAATTACCGTTGGTGTAATTAACCCATTTATGCCTAGCGTCTAGAAAAAAGGTCGTGGCAAACAGCGTAGACCCAGATGAGACGCCGCATGATGCGGCGTCTCATCAGGGTCTGCGCTGTTTGCTTAAAGGAATTTCTGCCAGAAATATTCTAAATATAGAAATAAATATACTAGACATCCCTAATTTTGGAAATAAATTGATTCAATTTAGAAGGATGGGAGAGTCCACTAGGCATAAATGGGTTAAAGGTTGCGTCAGGGGATGGCAGTTAGATCAATGATTAATCAATGATTTAATTAAGCGGATTTGCATCTGGTTTTAAAAATAATTATTGACTACATATGAGGATTCGTTGAATAACATTGTAAATATAGTACACATATTTAAAATAAGCATAAATACACATTGACATAGTGTCAATCAAAATTATAATCATAGAAGATGATGATGCATTACTTGTATACGTACTTAAAGTTTTGATACAAAATACTAATGGAAAAAGCGATTGTTTGTTGTGATATCCTAAAGTCTTCCGGAGTGTCTTGATTTAGAATGAAACTACTAGCCGTAATGGTACATTGATTAATTGTCTGAAATTGTTGAACCAATGGTAGCTTGAGTACTTGTACATCTCATTTTCAGAAAATGCAACTGCTTTAGAACAATGATTGTTTTTAAACAAGTACTTCCCGTCCATAGTTAAGTTTTAGATTGTTTTTAAACAAGTACTTCCAGTCCATTAAGTTAAGTTTTAGAGAATCGCTGATTTGATATTTTGCCAAAGATGTTATGGTACATGTATTTTGTATCTTGTATTGTACGATAAAACGTTTAATTATAATTATTAAAAATGTATTTAAATAAATATACTTGAAATAAAACGTCAAAACGTGTAATTTTGATTTCCTTATCATACAGTAACATGTTTTGTTTTGTTTGAGTTAGGATTTGTAATAACAAGTCCTACAATGCGAGTGGCATTTTGGGAATCTGACACCCCTATACAATAAATAAGCTCAAGTATTTTTTCTGAAATAATTTTGTTACAAATCAGGTTTCACCGAATTACTAATATTTATGTTTATTATGGTGAGATTATATTACCGGTACAAGTATTGCTGAGGTTATGTCAAATTTATTTGAGGATCAAGTTTTCTTACGCTGTTCGAAAATCTAAGATCCGAGATGTTTTCTTAATGGCGACCAACAAACCAATGTCGGATTCGAGAGTAAATGATCTTTTGGCCATAATGTATCACTAAAGAATTATTTCGAAATAAAGGGGATTCATATTAAAATATGTTTATAACGTTTATTATCATCTTTTCCTCTGAAAATATCATATGGAAAGACAAAACATGTTTAAAAACGTTTGGATGTCGTTTTTTAACACGAACACATTATTTTGGAAACACTACCGGTATTCCGGATTTGTAGGAATGTCGGGATTGTAAATGTAAATCAAGTTCGTATTTTATTTCAACGATTTATTTTTGTTTCTGTTTTTTAACATGTTAACCGTAACAAACTATCATTTTTATTCAAACTGTGTGAATTAATTCACGACGTTTTGCATTTAGTCTGCGCAATTGTGGTATTTTGTAAATATGACTTGTATGTAAAAATGTGTAATAACTACACCAAATAAATGTTCAATAGATTTAAAAGAGTGTCCAAAATTCAAAAAAATAGAAATGCATGTATTTTTCTCAACACTGACACTGTTTACTAATGTACTTACCGCTAATGCATACACTTTTAACATGAAATACGCGTGTTTCTCGTGCTGTTTAAATCTGTGTTGTTGGTATTTTTGTCTTGGCTGTCTATTGTGCATGTTTGTTTTAAAGAAATCGCTTGCTGTTCAAAATTCAAGAAATGCTAAATTGTAACATTTAAAACATTTGATTTAAATAACATCAAAACGATCGAGTGTTGACTGTAAAACAAAACAATTCACACCCGCAGCGAAAATTAAGCCACTTTTATATAGGTTCCAGCAACATAATACAAAGTATCAGTAAATTCATCTGAAACATCTCATTTATTAGACCTAACGACAGTTTTGAATTAATTCTGCAATGAAGGTTACACTATACTTTATTATATAAAGGGGCATATTGTATACTCTCTAAATAAGTCAAAATATTTTACGTGAAGTCAAGTATATATAATATTATATATACTGCTAAAATCAATTCAGATTCGAATGACCTTTAAGAAAAGGGGGCATCTATGTTGTAAGTGTTGCATTTATATTTCGTTAAAATTGTGGCTTTTACATTAAATTACATAAAGATTTGATTTGAATTAGTTTAATGTGATCTAAAGTGGTTTTAGTCATATTATCTTGAGCCTTATCGCGGTCCCGCGCTTGTAATCAAGAGTGCACAACAACGATACCCATTCTAGCGTCGCGTTAAAGGTTTTATGCCTGCTATGTCAGTTGAAGCATGTGTAGCACGTTACCATGTACATTTATTGACGGCGAGTCATACGATTTATTGAAGAAGGTGTTGCACGTTACCATGAACATTTATTGACGGCGAGTCATACGATTTATTGAAGCAGGTGTTTCACGTTACCAATTACATTTATTGACGGCGAGTCAAACGATTTATTGAAGCAGGTGTTGCACGTTACCATGAGCATTTATTGACGGCAAGTCATTCGATTTATTGAAGCAGGTGTTGCACGTTACCATGAACATTTATTAACGGCGAGTCATACGATTTATTGAAGCAGGTGTTGCACGTTAACATGAACATTTATTGACGGCGAGTCATTCGATTGATTGAAGCAGGTGATGCACGTAACCATGAACATTTATTGATCTGGCATCAAAGCGCAAGGCAAAACGGAAACACCAGTTGTGAGTCCGACTCATGCTCCATCCACAGCTTATGCTGCAGATAAATCCAGATAAATTTCCGAGTGTAGTTAAATCACAGGGCAAGTTCAGTTTTGGGAAAATAATACAAAATAAACTTATCGGCTTAAATACGCTTCGTTTTAAGTTAACTGTACAACAATCGTTTGTTAACGTTTGTTCCGCCTTATTCAACTCGGTACGCATTTCTCACTGTTTTCTACGGTGGTCCGTTAGGTCCACTCGTTGTTTCGCTTTGTCGAACTTTAAATTACAAGGGCGAGAAAGTAAAAGATGCGAAAGATCGCACTCACCATGTAAGAACACGACATCAAGATGCAAAAACGCAAGATTGCGACGGGAGATCGCGATTGTAAATTTTATCAGTTAATAGGTGTATTATTAACAATGGTCAAGTGGTATCGAGTTTGATTTTTTTCTTCCGAAAGTCACGGGTTTGAATTCCGGTCAGGGCATTTTTTAATCTTACTTATTTTGCTTTTTATTATTTTAGATTATTCCAAATACTAATTTAAGTTGGGATGATAAAAACAAATGTAATGTTATTTTCAAAACGAACATACTATTGGCATACTTATTTCAAGGGACTTGGTAAAATCTCTATAACGCTTAAAAATCCGCGACAATTTCGTAGTATATTTCGTAAAATAAAGTAAACATATAAATAATCAGTGTTCATTATAGCAATAGCCAAAATTTCAACTTTAGATGTGCTATGGTAACATTGATTTTTGTAGGTACAAAATGCTCGTTTTTATTTATTTGTGACATATTTAATTCCATTTTAATTTCCCGCAAATATGTCTATTCATACGACACACGAACACTTAAAGGATACCATGTTAGTGTTTATGTGTCGTATGAATAGATATCGTTGCGGGAAATTAAAGTGGAATTAAATATGCATAAAAACGAGGATTTTGTATCTACAAACATCTATGTTTCCAGACCACATCTGGCGTTCAAATTTCGGCAATTGCCATTAGGAACACTGATTTTTACTTGTTTTCACTTTATTTTACTTAATATTGTACGAAATTTTCGTTGCTTTTGAGTAGTAATGGGGCTTTAACATATTTTCGTATTTGTGAAAAATGACTTTTAATGTTGTTGTTGTTGTTGTTTTATTGCTGACCAATCTATAATAATTATTTGGATTGGCATAAGATAATTAAAAAATGCAAGAAAAAAGGTCTGATTTTTTTTGCATAGATCGCGATTTGAACCCGATGGCCTTCCGTATCAAAACCTAACTGGCTTCCACTGAATGCGTACTTTAACGCTGTGCTAATTATGCGCTATTTTGTAAATTAACGAAGCGTTACACATACTTTTGTTTAGCTTGCGATCACTTTATGAATTATAAATCAGATAACAGTTATTGTTAATATCTTTCACAGCCAGGACTGTTATTTTACTATTTAAGTATAATGTAGGTATACTTTTCCAGTTATGATCACTGAATGTCTCTGTAGCTGCCATGATCAAGTCGTACACTATCTCTTTAGCTGACATGATCAAGTATTATAATATTAAAACTCCGAGTTATGCAACTGTACATACAATTCATTCATATTATTATTTATTGCAGTTTAATATAAATGACAATTGTATGAGGTTAATGTTTATTTACATTCACGTGTTCTGCTTCGTCGCATTCCGTTTAGTGTTGTGTTGTTCGTGTATGCAGTTTATTACTTGCCCTTGATTAAAGACTTACGGACGGTAAAAAGTATTTATCTTTTGATCTTGTTTTAGACTATTATTTGCAATTTTTTAAAATTGAATATACGTTTTTAAAACGTTTTCCATTTATTGATCAATGAGCAATCCTCTTGAAAATATTGCCATGTACAAATCCCCCAAGCAGCATTCCCACGCTTTGAAGTGTATTATGAATATTTCAGCTTGAATGCATTCAGTGTTGAAACCATTGAGCACCCAAAATTCAATAGAAATATCGATACAAATATTTTGGTATTTGTGTGACGAGAGGCTGTTGGTTATTTCTGAATAAATCTGTATTCAATTTTTTTAATTAAACTGCAATTTTATCATTGAGTTATTATTCTAGATTTAACCAAGAATGGAAAGCATTCCAAATATCTTTAAATGATGCAGTCTATTTTTCCGCAAATGCATGCAATAAGTGTCGATTATTCGTGTTAAGATATACACATTTTAACTTCTATAGTATTGTTAACCCTGATAGATAAATCCAGTTTTGTATAGATATAATCATTAGTTCGCAGAGTCGGATTACAAGACTCTCAACTAAACAAGATCTACATTCACTACACTCGAGTCTCCACTTGAAAAACGTGAAACTATATAATAAGAAAGAGCGGATAATGGAAAGCTTTGGTCGTCAAAGAATGGTAAATTTTAGTATAAATTTTACACGTTTTAAGTAGATATATTAAATTATTACATTTTCTTCTGATATTTTATGTTTATTGACTATTTATAATTATGGCGTTTGCTTTTCGATTTGCTTCTTACTTTAAGATAAACAATTGTAAACTTCGATAGTATTGTAAACCCTGGGAGATAAACCAAGTTTTGTATTGATATAATCATTAGTTCGCAGAGATCGGGTGACAAGACTCACAACTAAACAAGATACATTCATTACACTCGAGTGTCGACTTGTAAAACGTGAAACTATACAATAAGAAAGAACGGATAATGGAATGCTTTTGTCATGCATGAATGGTAAATTGTATTATTTATGTTACAAATTTTAATTAAATTATTACCTTTTTACTTCTTATATTATTTGTTTATTGACTACCGGTTGTTATTATTATGGCAATTGCTTTTCGATTTGCAGTATTGAAAAGGCCATGCCTTTTATTTGATTTAGTTTTTTTGTATACTAGTCGGGTGTCCTTATTATTGTACTATAACATCGTGTAATGATTTGGCTACACAACCCATGTGCTTACTCGCAGGGTTATCAAAATATACATATACTTTACACGATTTTAAAGTATGTGATGGTCTAAGATATCCACAACTATATTGATACCTGAGTTACTAAGATTAAAGTTGTAACGCATTTCTTATTCGGCATGCTGTGCATTTATAAGCAGATCAAAATCCAAAATGATCGCAGTTCCTAAATATTAAACCTCACTTCCATGTACATACTTAACCAAGCACTTTATAATGATACACAAAACACTTTTATTTTCAAATTTTGGTCCGTGTATGTGTCGTCTTTACGGTTTTTTTAATGCATACATTAATTGGTTGTCAAACGTTCGCTGATTAAGCAGGTGCATTTTAGACACTTTAGAAGTTTTGAAACTACTTTCATAATTGCTGCAAACATGGCGTAGCATGCCTACTTCTAACTCGGGTATATAAGTATGCAGTGTAAAAATACATTAGTAATATATACAACAGTCCTATACCACATAAAATTGTAATAAGTACAAATGTCTCAATATCCTTTCCTAACTAAAGCCATAATGAACCTCCCGTCCACTAGGATCCCGATGTGTTCACTTAAGATTATTCAGCAGACTCGGGATTGTTCCTTGTTTCTCGTGAAGATCACTGACCGTTTCGTTTCCGATTTAAACCCATCTGCAACCTTCTCAATCGTCGGCGCATCATCGGAATCTAAAATAAATTTTGGACGAATACTTTTAAATTCGGGACGGTTTCTGGATATTCGGCAAAACATTGAATTACTAAATTCGTAACTTTCTGGAACCCATCAAAAAAGACTCGGCATCTTCAGAAAGCTTTCTTCCGAATTAATTAAACTTTTTATATAAAAAAACGAGTGGATCGTGCAGAATTCAGAATGACAGCATACTTCCCAAAAAGACGACGAGTGACATAATTCTATACCAGGTATACACTAGGGAGTTATGCCGCCGTTGTACTGACAGATGCCAAATCGATCGTTGCAGCAGTCTATTGTTGATGGTTTGCAGCAGTCTTTTGTTGATGTTTTACAGCAGTCTATTGTTGATGTTTTGCAGCAGTCTATTGTTGATGATTTGCAGCAGTCTATTGTTGATGTTTTGCAGCAGTCTATTGTTGACGTTAATTGCAATAGAAGAGTGGGATGAGATGGTACTGCACTGAGATTGAAACATGTATTATGATCTTTTTAAATCAGCTAGGCAGATTTAACATAGGGGTTTAAAGCTCATCCGCACTAGAGTGTGCAAGTCTTCTGTATGTCACTTTTAATATCGTTATAGTTGATAACCTTTGCCTTATATTGTGATTAGCCCGGTAGTCATCTAAAATTAATGCTGTTTCTGTTATTAATTTTACTATCTGTTAACAAATCGCGTTGCCTCCACTCTCTCGTTTTTAATAGTTTGGAAATAGCATCTCTTAGTCGTCTTTAAATCTGCTGACAATTTTATTGGCGACTGCAGGAAAGATTCCATGGAATCGGCACCATTCATTACAATATAGGCATACCGTTTTACAGTATGATTGAGACAAAACGCTTCCTCTCAACATCTTCGCGGAGGTTCTGCTGTGAGATAATGCAGATTCTGCTAGTGGTGGATAAAACATAAAGAGTCACTTTAGAAGGCTATCCGAAGGTGCCCAAACCGTCCCGAGATGAACATTCGCCGTCCAAATGTTGAAATGTAAAACTTTGTATGGGGTGTTTTCGATTTGCAATTTCGATATGTCACCAAACGTCACAGACGGTTGCAGAAGCATATAATAGGACACGAATTAGTCCCAGATTGTCGCTAAGACATAAAGAAACACCCAGATTTAAAAATTAATTCACTTCCATGAACCTTTATGTAGCCCTGTGGACGGCAGAATTAAGGTCAAATCCATTTTTTTCCCGCATTTCCACCAATGAATTATGCCCACTAATGTATCTGAACATCTGCCAAAGTCTAATACGTCTGGTGTTAACGTCTTCGACGTAGGCAGGTGTAGAACGTATTAACAAATTTGTGAGGTTCATACAAACAAATATAGGAACACACTGAGTCAAAACCGTTTGAATGCTCTAATATTATTATTTGTTCAATTGTTCACAATGCCATTGAATTTGATGTAGAAGAAATCTTTAATATTTATGCTAGACAATACGGCTGTCGAACGCCACTGATTGATCATTGTTATACGGGTTTATGACTCGCGTGATCACTTTTAACAGTGAGTAGACAGATCACAGCAGCGGCATATTCGTATCCCTTACAAAAGTCATTTTAAACTACAAGATAAGTAGCTTACAAATGTGATTAACAATGGTAAAAGTTTACGACCCTCCCCCCTCCCAACTAAATATCCTCGTGCCGCCCCTGCATTAATCCTGAAGTTATAAAGCAAACAAAGTTCACCAGAGCTGTACTTGTGTAAAACGATCACGATTCCTTTTGTGACGAATATCATGTTACCTTGCAAGTCAATATTAGTTTTTATTTTCTAGTGTTAATACGTACAGCAAATATTTACCTTGTTTTCATTGAGATTACGCTCGTGTTTTGAGTATGGAATTTCCACTTTAATTAAGCATAACAAGAAAATAATTAAGGGCAAATATAATGACGGTATTATATGCGCTTGTTTCTGACGATTTTAAACTTTCATTAATATGTTTATTACAATCACGGTGTCAAAGTTTTCAAAAAATATTGTGATGCCTTTCAAGCGCAAAATGCATGTTTAGCCTATAGCATACCACATTAAACCTATCGATCACATAGCAACCCGCTAAGCTGATTATAGTGGTGTTTTCTTTGCGTCAAGCGATGTGTAACATGATTTGATGTGCGCGACCAGTTTGAGCCTGGTTTTTGTTTGGCCATCAAAGCTTTTGAGGATTTCAATTTAAAAGTGTTGTTTTAATCAATTATCTTGTAATTGAAAGATAGAGTGCACAGCCAATAGAAAAGTCCTGATATATCCTGGTTTTTAAATCAATAATTTACAAATAAAACTTTTAAACACTGCACAAAACGTTCGTGGTTAATGTATAGGCAACACACTGCCAATTTGATAGATTGATGTGTTTCATGTTCTGAATATCGAGATATTACAACCACCTAGCACATCCATTGTATACGTATGCTGATTTCTGCAATATCGTTCAGACGTACGTGCGTGTTTGAAGAAGGTCGACGACACGCCATCACGCCATAACTACAACGATACTCACCAGAAAAATGGTGCAAATATTGTAATTATGACATTTCTCCCCTTTTCGTCGTTCTGGCAGGTATATATGTGCTTCATCTAAGCTGAAATGGAAGGGCGCGCCGCCCTGCCCTTCCCAAGCTCCACCCTGCCCTTCCCAGGCCCCATCCTGCCATTTTATTAAACAAAAAATATATATCCAAATATAAATCCCTTATAACATTGTCATTTATTTTATTCCTCATTGTATACATTTTTATTTACATGGTTTAATGGAATTAATATATTATAACAGTTATTAATAATATAAAAATTAATATGCATCAGGGAGCATTCGGGATATAGCCGCGCTCGACCGTGCCCTTTTGACAATATTAAGTGCGCGAAAATGCCTTTTTGACAATATACCGCGCGCGAAAGTGCCCTTTTAACAAAATACCCCCATGCCCTTTTCAAATCTTAGCCGCAGCATTGTAATAATGTCGCTCTGGATTGTTCTTGTTTGATCGTTGGAAAAATATTCCCGGGCAGCCAGGGAAAATTTGAACCTACTTTGGCTTACAATAATATTCTCCCCTGAAAGGTCGCAGGGGCAGGTCAGTACTGAAAGTTGTCGTGAAGACGCGGAGATGCCCTGTAAATATACTCTGATTCACACACACTGGTTTGATCGATCTTTAAACCCCCTAACAAGCCAGGTCGATATGGAAAAATTAGCCACCATATAAAGGCAACCAGAGACATAACGCTCATGTGACAGTCATAAATATTAGCGATAAGCAGGAATATAAACGTAATTTGGAATAGCGAGTGGGGTTTCACTCAGTTCACGGTCAGTACTCTCTATGGATTGTATCTCAAAATGATAAATTAGCACTTGGGAAATATATGGATAAAATGGATTAAAGATGTAGCGATGTAAGTACTGTTTTCTTGTGTGTTGAGGATATTTTAATATTGTATGAAGTCGCATCAGCGGCACTATAAATGATTCTAGCCATAACCTTTACATTTAAACATGGACAATTGCACATGTAAACATCAGAGCCGTAGATAACGTCTCTGTAAACATGGACAATTGCAATATATTTAATTTTAAGCCTTAAAAAGGAAATTCTCCCGGGCATTTTAAGAAAATTTACTGTTAATGACAGAGCCATGACTCTTTTTTAATCGTATACCGTAATTACTCAAAGTTTTCGGACACTCACAAAACTGATTATTTTCCGTGACTCTAAATTTTCGGTCATTCTGGTTTCCGTCCATAATTAATGATTCTAAATTTTCGGACTGTTTATTTTACAATGCTATTTTACTAGAATTCTCCCTGTTGCGCTTATCTGGTGACACTGCGATCACGCTTTTTACAACCGGATTAAGGTTATAAAACCTGGCAAAGGAATGCCTTAAGGCAATGGACCATTAAGTTTGTGTTATTGTGTAAGTAAATATGTTTACTGGTAATAGCCAATGGTTTCACCCAACAGCTTAACGTGAAACATAGTATAACATAAAAACAATTCATGCTATACACATTACAGCTGTATTTTTTGTCTCAAAATTTTCGGACACCTGAATGTTTTAAATATATTTTTTAAACCTAAATTTTTCTAAATTTTCGAACACAAAAAAACTTACTTACAATGTGTGTAATGAATTACCGGTAAGTGCTACTTGTTATATTTGAATATATTCGTTGGAGCTTATAATGCTTATATAAGGTTTTCACTGCTCACCTTTATATGGGCGACTTTGTCCAAAGACCTATCAATATACAGTTATTGATAGCTCTTTGCTTTGTCAGATGTATTATTATTATTATATAGACACGAATCGGTCATTATTCACACTATGCAGTGAAGCACCTTAAATATTTAGATTGTTCCCGTATTCATCACCAATAACAGTCCCAGATGTGCACCAGTGTAGTGAGCAAACTAAAAATTAAGTACCAAGTAGGCAGATGGCTGTCATCTAATTTACACTGTTTCTAAATGTCTGTTTTATCGAAATTTTGTAAGTTTATATAGATAAGAAGAAATTATTATATTTTGTAACGATTGGAGTTAATTCACTGCGGGGTTTTAATAAGTCGCAAATGAACATCAAACGGAAAAATGGCTGCACAAACGCTCGGTTTTGGTAAAACATCGCAGGAATAATTGGTTAAGATGTTTTATAAACAATTACACATATTGTTTTGTTTGTTTATTTAGTTTGAGTGTTTGACGTTTTCATCAGTATTTCAGCCATATCACGGCGGTCAGTATATGGAATCACACTTTGAGCGTAGGTCATGTTATAATCATTGTGTAGCTGGGAGATAGGGGAAGAAATACAGTAGAGAGGATATCATGATCAATCATGACACGAATTATGTGGTACGGGGTATTAATTGGTCGCAAACGGGATCGCACGCTCGCATGTGTAGTTCAGCGTCCCACCTACTAGCCGGCACATAAATAATTATAAATTTTAAAATTATTATTGTCAAGTCCCGTCTACCTCTTGCCTGCTCAACTAACATGTGCATACATTTAAGCAATGCGTTCCTGGTTACCTGCAAACAAGTCTTATAGTTGATGAATTGTGATTTATATATTTACGAATGTTACTTAATTCGTTGTTTTGTCATAAATAATGAATTGAATAAAAAACACGGCAAAACACTGACTTGAAATTTGTTCCAATATTTCATACAATTGTCGCAAACCAATTAATATTCTTTTTTGAGTAATCATGTAGTATATCATAGTTTAAAATAAGGAATTACATCCTGTCTATTATCAAATTCCGGTACCCCCATCCTTTCATTGCGATAGTAACGAGTAATATCCCTCAAGACCAGGAAAGTTTAACGAATTGGCACCCTTTCGTGTATAACATGCATTTCTGAGAATTTCTTCATACACGGACTTTTTATATTTAAGTATCGTTTGCAGTCAATAATAATTAAAGGAATATGAAAACACTTAATAAAGCCATGAACACGAAAATGAACAATTCCCCACGTGATATGTTACGTGCATGCATTGGTGAATGTGAGTTGTTTAAATCCCGTTCGGTGGTCACATATTCGGGTTTAGTGCTCGGAAAATAAGTCAACACCCCTATTAATTGTTTATATGCAACTGATATACCGTTTCATGAGCAAGATTCGCCGATTATCTTTGAAGGTGATTCGCCGTTATCAATTCAGGTGATTCGCCGTTATCTGCAGGTATCTGCTTATTTGAATTGCGTTAATTGTGCAGGTGATTTTGCAGGTGAACATGTGCAGATGCCGCCATGTTGGAAAAATTCAAAGACTTCAAGGTCGTCGTCGGATTGATTTCCGGGCTTACCCTCGGACTCCAGTTTGTTGTCATTTACAGTAAGCCCACGTTTTGTCCTACATGTATGCATTTAATATAAAAATGAGAAAGGGTTCTCTTTAGTTTTGGCTTTATTTTATATTGCGTCAACGTTTGTATGGCTAAATAAAAAGAATGCGCCTTACGTTAGATATAGATTCGAATGTCGGGATTGATGGGTGGAGATTTTTGAATTTTCAATTTGATGATATTTTAACTAAATGAATATTAAACACAATATGTCGTTAATGTCCGCGAAAACAATTGTATTGAAGCAACATAAGACACACTAATAAAAAATTGTAACAATACTTTCTGAAACAACAACAACAGCATTAATATTAATTTTATTGCGATTAAACTTGCCTATATGCATTTTTTTTGGTTAAAAGTACAACTAGACTTTTGTTTAGCCCTTGTACACATTAAAGCTGCATGTAAATGTGCATTCTAGCTTTATTGGTTTCCATATATCTGATTTCCTTATTTTGTCCGTTCTCCGTTATTAAATATTACCAAACAGCCACTTGTGCGTTTTATTATTACAGAACAACTCCGGAACAAAACGTATACGGGGACAATTGAACATCCTCATTTATATGTTGAAGACGACTCAAGTTAACTTTTCAATGTTTTGCTGCAAAATAAATCAGATTTCAAAAAGCTGTCATTTTTTACGCTGAATTACCCCCGAATTCCAGTGTAGGAATAGAAGGTGTTGGATCAGGCTAAGCAATCAAATAATTTATAGACGATAGTTCACGTAAATTGTTAAACACACCAAACGTATTACTTATTGCTTAACACGTCTCATTTTGCGTCACTCTATTTATATTTCGATGTCTGTTTTTTTTTCTTGCGCCAAGTGCCAGTTTTATAACTCTGTTTTTAGTTATTACGCTTTATTATTAAATCTATGTTTCCAGATTTCGCGTACAGTCAGAATGCATACAGTGTTCAGAGCAGAAGGTTGTCCGTCAAGCTGCAGGTAAATCTGCTCAACCAGGATTTAGTAAATATTTCACGTATGCTCCAAACCACGAATGGTAAATTATGCGATTGAATTAAAGCAATGTTATTCAAATTGATAAAACCTTAATGAATTTATTTTGTATCTTAATACTTTACATATTGCTGTTTTTACGATGTTGCGCTTACATTCGATAAGGGTGTAGTTTAATTTGAAGTAACATATTTTCAACGTCTGTAATCTGTATATAAAACATTAATACAGTTGCATGTATTTACTAAATGAGGTTTAACAATATCAGGACTTCTTTCTGTTTTTCCCATTAAATACATAAAACGAACCGTCTACGATGCCGGACTCAAAACTTAACCTTGATGTGGCGTTATTTTGACGTCATGATCTCCGTGATGATAATACTAACTTAAGTACAGATTAAAAATACCGTTTTGCTTTGAGAATGTGTCCCGGTCACAATGCGACGGTGTTTTCTTTAATAAAAAAATCTGGGTTGAACGTGGTTTTACACGACCACAGGCGAACTGGAGTTGTTTTTTAACAATCGTTTTTAATCCTTTTCGATCGTACAGCACAACGAATGCTTTTGTCCAATTTTCAATATTCGATGCTTATCGAAAATAAAACATAGGGCAATCCTTGCGTCATCCTAGATCAATCAATCGTGATACATCGACTATCTCCGGAATCCTCCTCAATAAATCGTCTGTTGCTCCAGAGTGCTAAATTAATCTGTTTTATTCAGACATCGGAAAGCCATGAATGATCGTTCGTGTTGAATCGTGCACAATTGCATACTACAATACCCTACGTTATTGAACGTGTTGCTACGTAGATCGTACCTGGAACGAAATGCTATGCCATTCCGTTAAATTACGATTATTTGAAGATCTCCGCGACATCTACCACAGCAACTTATGCATATACAAAATGGACGACTGTGCCATGTTGCCTGTACGAGTATGCTTAGTGATTGCGATGGCCGAATCCTATTGAAGACACGTGAAACACGATACTAATTTTCACTTTTTACCTTTATCATAACGAATCTGTTTTTTAAATCTTACTATAATCGAAGGATAATAGTTTTCAGTCGTCTCTAATCTTCTGCTTCAACATAGAATTCCTGACGATAACGTTGTTCAACCGATCGTAGCATATCTTGGCGAAACTATGGTGAATCAGCTGCGACAGCCTGTCTTTGATATTCGTTATCTCGTCGTTCCACATAAACAACAACAACAACTTCGACAACTTAAACAATATGATAAACGTAAACACTGTACATCCCGGCTTGCACAAAACAACACGCTCACGATCAATCGTAGGATGCTGTAACTTTAATATTGGCTTTAATAACATCACAGGTGATGAAATATCTCGTTGTTATTCCGAAACACACAATAATATATATATATATATATATCACCACTTGTCAAATGACGTGACCCTATATTTTCCAATTCAGGAGGCCGCCAACGTCACTGATACGTCTCTGATTTTCGGAGTGGCTCCGGCACACAACCACCCATGCAACAAAGATCTGGTGTACACGAGTGACCGCCCTTTCACAGAAGGTTCACGACAGCATGATAAAAGTAGGATTTTTTAAATTACAATCGCTTTTGTTTTTCTATAAGGAACAAAATTAACCGGTATCGTTTTTAAACTTTCAAATAAATAATGCAAAACGATTCCTTATCGTGAGTGCATTGTTATTAAATACGGCGTAAGACTTTTTTTCGCATTACGCGGCTCAATTGATGTTGTACGCTATGGAGCTTGATCTGCTTATACAGACGTGATTGTTGAAGGTAGTCGTCATTCAGTGTTTACCTACTTTAATCAAAAGCTTTGTTGTCATTATTGATTGTGCGATGACATGTTAGCTCGTATGCTTGATATGGATGTGCTTTATATTAAATATTGGATCAAGTGTAACTATATATGTTTGCATCGGCATGTATTAGAAAAGAAATTCTTAAGAATTTTAAATGTTTGATCGTAACATTAAATTATTAATGTTATTTAAGCATTTGCTTTCTCGGTTTTCTTTGTTGTCACGATGTTAATTCGCATTGATACTGTGAATGATATACATAATGTTCACTAATGGGTGGGCAAAATTTGTGCAAACTTGTTGTCTGCGACGAAACTTACAACTCGTTTAAATGTTCAGTTATATTTTTCAGGACGCATAACAATCGCCATCCCGACCATAAGGCGCCCTAAAGACAATTACTTCGAGACAATGCTTCAGTTCATGATCAACTCCACAACACCAGAACAACTCAAAGAGGTATACTTCGTAATTTTACTCGCCGATTTCAACCAGACTCAGTGGAAGGTTGACATAGAGAAGAAACTACGCGAACGGTATTCCGACCATTTTCGCTCAGGAACGCTACAAGTTATACACGCACCGGTTGAATTTTACAAAGGTCTTGGAGAGTTTGGCAATAACAGTTATTTGTTTTGGCGCACTAAGCAGAACTATGACTTCGCTTATATAATGAAATATTGCGAGAATTTGTCGGAATACTACATGCAAATGGAAGATGACGTCATACCCGTGACAAACTACTACGGTGCCATTTTAGATTTCATTAAGAAGCAACCAGACGACAACTGGGTGATGTTGGAGTTTTCCACTCTTGGTTTCATTGGCAAACTGTACCATTCTAACCACATATCAAAACTTGCCAACTTGCTTCTCATGTTTTCACATACTCAACCTGTCGATTATACTTTTCTTTATTTTAATATGTTAATGGGCGGCAGAAAAAAAATTCGCAAACCTACACTGTTTCAACACATGGGATTCCATTCGAGTTTGGAGAAAAAGAATCAGCCATTAAAAGACAAGTTTTTTGACTTTCCCGAAAAGAAATTCAAGGGAGATAATCCGGTAGCAAAATTGTACACAAACTTTAAATACGGCGAAGATTTTCCACTTGAACTAGCGTACTCCAGATCTCCTGGTTTCTTTTGGAGTACTACAGGCGGAAAGATGGATTCCCGTTTGACAATACTTTTCAACGAATCTCAATCAGTATCACGTGTTTTAGTGGTAACCGGAAGTAGAGACTACCCACGTGACATCATCTACAATGGCGTCGTTGAAGGCAGTGTTAGTTTTTTAGAAACTGGGGACAACCGCGAATGTAAGGGGACTATACAACTTGCATTTTTTAAAGAAGGGCAAGCTTTTGTTGAGAAGGAAGAAATAAAACAAGCATTTGGTGGTGTAAAAATCAAATGCTTGCAGTTACGATTGACTAGGGAACAAGCAGAATGGGTGATAGTGAGAGAAATTGCAGTGTTTGTTGACCATCAGTAACCTTAATCTGTAAGGTTGCTATTGTGAAGTATAATCTGTGCACAAAGTTATGTCTTTATTTACATGCTTTTGCTCGAATGTACTATCACTTTGAATCTCCTTTTTGCGTCCGTTCTGTCGGACATTCAAAACTCGATATACACAGCTAACAAATATGCATATTATCTCGACCATTTAACTGCCATTACGTTATTGATTAACATATCTTGCGTCCTGAAATGATTCGCAATATTTAGTCAATTTTATGAACATGATAACATTAAACAGTTGGTAAATTGTTATTTTATTTATCATTTAAGCACAGCTTTCATCTTTCTTGCGTCCCTTTTGGTCTGATTTGGCTGAAACAAGTTTAAACATTTCGGCTTCATTTGAAATGCTATTTCTTATTCAAATTTACCAATATCGAGATAATAAATCTTATAATACAGTTTCACCCCATCATTTGATACCGGCTGTCAAAAGCTGTCGTGGACCAGACCACAGTTGAAGTTTTGGTGCGTGTTCTGTCTACCATTATTGACTAGAGATGTTTGAATGTGATTAATCATGTACTCAGTATATATACATGATATAAACCAAGAAAAAATGCCCCTTGAACAATTTAGAAAACGGCCGTAAAAGAAGATGCAAAAAGGTCAAGTTTATGTTGTGTCAAGTTCTTTCTTGAAAACGACATGATATTTCTTGTATATTGCTTACACCAATTAAGCTTAGAATTCCCTTTAAGCAAAGGAATGATTATTGGGGTCTCTATGTGCTAAATGTTGCATGTATATTTCGTTAAAGTATAAGCTTTTACATTACATTTCATATAAATTTGAATTAGTTTATTGTGACCTGAAGACGTGTTGTCGTCAGACTATCTCGCATCCTGATTTGCGCCTTATCGCGGTCTCGCGCTTGTCATCAATAGTGCAAAACAACGATGCCGATTTTAGCGTCGCGTTACAGGTTTAAGCCAGTCAGGTCAGTTGAACCAGGTTCATCGCGTCACCATGTACACTTATTGACGGCCAGTCATACTTTCTCATTATCAACAAGTGGACCTGGCCTCGAAGCGCAAACCAAAATGGAAACACCAGTTTTGAGTCCGCCTCATGGACCATCTCCAGCTTATGCTGAAGGGATTCAATTATCATCGACGTCCACAACAGCACATTGTCTAAAACCTTTAACCTATCCATTAATATTTTAATGACTTATGTGGGTGACGAAACCCTTTCATAGACTTTGGGTAGGCCATTCCAGCTGGCTTGAAGTTGACCATTATTCACAACTATTGGCAATACATGCATGGCGAAGATAAGCACCGGTCATGCGATGCCTCAACACGCGCGAAGTTATTCTTTTAACACTAAAAAATACGATTTTTCCAGATAATAATCCGAGTATTGTTAAATCTTAGGGCACATTTAGTTTTGGGGAAATAATATAAAATACACTTACCGGCTTAAAAACGGTTGAAGCTTATTATACAACAATCGTTTATTATCTTTCGTTCCGCCTTATTAATAACTCTGTACGAATTCCTCACTCTGTGTTCTACGGTGGTCCGTTAGGTCAGCTAGTTGTTTGGCTTTGTCGAAAACGAGATCAAGATGCAAAAACGCTAGTTCACGACGCGAGATAAATATTGTAAATTGAATCAATACATAGGCGTATTATAAACAATAGTCAAGTGGTAACGTGTTTTTTTCCCGAAAGTCACGGATTTGAATACCGGTCAGGGCAGTTTTTTATCAGACTTTTTTTTCTTGCTTTATATTATTGTAGATCATACCTAATAATATTTAAAGCTTAGTTGATAAAAACAAAAATTAATGTCATTTTTAAAACGAAAATACAGTTGGCATACTCATTTCAAGGGACTTGTTAACATAATTTCGTATTTGCGAAAAAATGACTTTTAATGTTGTTGTTTTTTTATGACCAACGTATAATTATTATTTGGATTGGTATAAGATAATTAAAAAAAGCTAGACAAAAATGTGATGAAAATTTACAGAGATGGCGATTTTAACCCGGTGACCTTCGGTAACAAAACCTAAGTCACTACCGCTGGCGGCGTATAGACATGTTAGCGTACTTTAAAGGCTATGTATTTTATGCGCTAATTGCATATTATTGATGAAGTGTTACAAATGCTTTGTTTAGCTTGCGATCGCTTAATGAATAATTTATCATATAACAGTTATTGTTAAAAAAAATCTAAGCCAGGACTGTTATTTCATTCGCTTAAGTATAATACAGGCATACGTTTCCAATTATGATCGAATCACATATTGTCTCTGTAAATGACATTTTCAAGTCATAGATTGTCTCTGTAAATGACATGTTCAAGTCACAGATTTTCTATGTAAATGACATGTTCAAGGCACAGATTGTCTCTGTAAATGACATGTTCAAGTCACAGATTTTCTCTGTAAATGACACGTTCAAGTCACAGATTGTCTCTGTAAATGACATGTTCACGTCACAGATTGTCTCTGTAAATGGCATGTTCAAGTCACAGATTGTCTCTGTAAATGACATGTTCAAGTCACAGATTGTCTCTGTAAATGACATTTTCATGTCACAGATTATCTCTCTAAATGACATGTCCAAGTCACAGATTGTCTCTGTAAATGACATGTTCATGTCACAGATTGTCTCTGTAAATTACACGTTCAAGTCACAGATTGTCTCTGTACATGACATGATACTGTCTCTCTAGCTGACATGATCTCGTCACTGACCGTTTATGTAACTGGTATGATCAAACCACAGTCTAAATAAATGAAAAGATGAAGTCACAGACTGGCTAAATAATCAATTCACAATCTCTAAATTGCATGATTTATTCACATACAAGCTATGAAACTTACATGGTAAAGTCACTGACTGTATATGTAGCTGACATGATCAAGTCCATGACCGTTTCTCTAGCTACATTATCAAGTCACAGACAATCTCTAAATGGTATGATCTATTCACAGACTGTTTTTGTAACTGACATTATCAAGTCACCGACTGTCTGTGCAGCTGCATAATCAAGTCACAGACAAACTCTAAATGGTAAAATCTATTCACATACTTTTTTGTAGCTGACAAGATCAAGTCACTGACAGTCTCTGCAGCTGCATAATAAAGTTACTGTAATTAAGTTGATCACGTCATTTATTTATTATGTAGCTGACATGGTTAAGTCACGGACAGTCTCTGTGAATGCAATGATGTTTTCACAGACTGTCTATGTAGAGGCATGCAACACATACGTCAGACTTTACTGTAGCTACGGTTTTATAGTTGAATGTCCATTCTTCCTTGCCGCTTTTATCCGTGTTCATGCATGTATTTGTTCGGTGAAAATTAGATATTACTTTTGTATTAAGTCAAAACAATCTGACAATAGTATTTATCGAGAATGGATGTCTCAAATGATTCAATGGAATGGAAGTGTCATTGTCAACTAGGTTCTCGGCAATAGAATATTAAATCTTCTAGTTCTACAAATGTAAATAAATTGAATTTATATTCGGTTTTATTGCAGTTTAAAGCCCCATCAACGCTCAAAATCAACGAATATTTCGTAAAAATATTTCGTGAAATAAAGTTAGTTCATAAAAGAATCAGTGTTCCTTATAGCAGAAGCCAAAATTTCAACGCCAGATGTGGTTTGGTAACATAGATTTTACGAGATACAAAATTCTCTTTTTTATTTTTTCGTGACACAATATATTCAACACATGTTTATGTACCAAATTAGTGTTCGTGTGTCGTATGAATAGATATCGTTGCGGGAAATTAAAATGGAATTTATTTTTCCACGGAAAATAAAAAACGAGCATTTTTATCTCGCTAAATCTATTTTACCAAACCACACCTTGCGTTTAAATTTTGTTTTTTGCTATCCGTAACACTGTTTTAATACGGGTTAACTTTATTTTTCGAAATATTTTTCAAAATATACGTTGCCTTTGAGTATAAATGGGGCTTATATATAAATAACAATTCTATGAGGTTAAGTTTATTTACCCTCGTGTGTTTTGCTTCGCTCTAGGTCGGAAACTCCAGTTTTAATAATCTTATTTCCTGTAGTGTTGTGTTGTTTGTGTATGCAATTTATTATTTTCCCTTAAACAAAGACTAGCGGACGGTTATTTATCCGTTGATAATGTTTATAGACTTTTATTTTTCCTATTTCAAAATTTGTATATACGTTTTTTAAACGCGACCATCTATTGCGATGAACACGTCCACTATACCACATTCCCACGCTTAAATGTATTATGAATAATTCAGCTTGAATGCGTTCAGTTTTGAAACCATTGACCACCTAAAATTCAATAAATAAACCAATTCAAATCTTCAGATATTTGTGTGACGGGATGGGACGCAGGCTGATGGTTATTTCTGAATAAATCTCTATTCAAAATTGTTAAATAAACTGCAATTTTATCATTAAGTTATTATTGTAGATTTGACCAAGAATGAAAAGAACCCAAAACATCTTTAAATGACGCAGTCTATTTTTCCATAAATGCACGACATAAATGTTGATTAATCTTGTAAAGATATACAAATGTTTAAATTAGATAGTATTGTTATCCCTTATAGATAAGTTTTGTATTGATATAATCATTAGTTCGCAGAGTCGGGTTACACGACTCTCAACTAAACAGACAGACAGACTGACAATTTTTTTGTCGAAAACAATCAGTGCATAGCCATATAAACATAGCAAATATTTCAATAAAATATCATGTCAAGGAAATGTGATTGACATAATTGTTAGTTTAATTTCGGAGAATGTTCTTAAAACATTCGATGTGAGAATAATATTTGGAGTCTTTGTATTACTGAAACAAAAGGGATATTAGAATAATTATTACTACAACTATTAAATAACATTTAACCATTCCTATAATCAAATACAATCAACGACGACAAACTTTAACAGATAATATATATAGTTTGACAATAACTGTGGCATTCAATAGCAGAAATTATATATACCAAAGACGTTTGTAAATAAACACGTAATACATGCACACATGTGAGTTATTGATTCATATTAATTAAGTTGATTCATTAATACTTGCGAAATAGATATATTTATACAGCTCAACGAGTTCTAATTTGTTGGTTGTTTTAACATGCTGGATGAATTTAAACATTCTCGGCCTTTTATTATAATACCTTTTTAGAAAGCGAATGAGAATTCTGTATAACAATTATAAATAATGATAAAGTGGAATTCATCCTCAATATCGTGGCTGTTGCACAGTAAGCATGTCATCTCCTCTCTCGGAAGTCTATCAGAACCGTATTAATCCGTTTCTATTCTTAAGCCATGCGATGATAACCGAATGCGAGACAAGAAGCGGCCGTAAGTCTTATTAACTAGTTTATCGAGATATATTGCTGGTTCAACCTAATCTGTTAAATACATTTATAAATGGTTTAATAAAGCACAAAAGTCGATGTCGGCTCTAAGTTTCTGTAAAAAAACAGTCGATTGTTCTACGTTTAAACATTTGCACAAATTCGTTTAGGCTATATTTAAAGGGATTTACTCAAACGTCGCTAAAAGCAAACTCATTTAAGAGTGTTGCACCGTCGAGGCCCATGACTTGTTTCATTTCTCGTGAAAATCTAATGATGTACAATATGCTGTTTAAATATCCACATTTTCTGAAAACAAAATATTTAACCAGAATTTCATTATTCGGACATACTGTTGGATATATATAGGATACCGTCCTTATTCCGAATAAACAGATGCAGTGCAAGTGCTTTGTTTAACACCTAATACTGATTTTCAATATTTCAGATGCACTCTTTCGATTTCATTGGACTTATGAAAACCCCAAACAGTACAGATATCATGATCAATCATGACACGAATTATGTGGTACGGGGTTTGAATTGGTCGCAAACGGGATCGCACGCTCAAATTTGTAGTCCAGCGTCCCACCTACTAGCCGGCACATAAATAATTATAAATGCTAAAATTATTATTGTAAAGTCCCGTCTACCTCTTGCTTGCTCAGCGAACATACAAGATACAAGATACACTATACAAACTTTTATTTCAAGTCGGTTTACAATAAATAACAGTTTAACATTAGCTATGNTTAAGAGTGTTGCACCGTCGAGGCCCATGACTTGTTTCCTTTCTTGTGTAAATCTAATGATGTACAATATGCTGTTTTAACATCCACATTTTCTGAATACAAAATATTTAACCAGAATTTCATTATTTGGACATACTGTTGGATATATATAGGATACTGTCCTTATTCCGAATAAACAGATGCAGTGCAAGTGCTTTGTTTAACGCCTTATACTGATTTTCAATAGTTCAGATGCACCCTTTCGATTTCATTGGACTTATGAAAACCCCAAACAGTACAGAAATAATGATCAATCATGACACGAATTATGTACTACGGGGTATGAATTGGTCGCAAACGGGATCGCACGCTCGAATTTTGTAGTCCAGCGTCCCACCTACTAGCCGGCACATAAATAATTATAAATTCTAAAATTATTATTGTAAAGTCCCGTCTACCTCTTGCTTGCTCAGCGAACATACAAGATACAAGATACAATATACAAACTTTTATTTCAAGTCGGTTTACAATAAATAACAGTTTAACATTAGCTATGTATAGCTATTAACCGACACATACAAAGGTAATATGGTTCTGTACAAGGCATATATAAATACAAGTTCATATTTCTTGTTATAATACTTAAGGCATATTCAGTTTACTAACAAACCACATGATAATAACTAAGCAACTATATAAAAACATATATACACATATAAAATACTACATATTATAGTAGAAACATCAAGGTATGTGTTTGTGAAAAAACAATGCACAATGTCCCCTTTTGAGCGATTTTGACCCATATATTTGACCTTTGACATTGAAGGATGACCTTGCCTTTCACCACTCAAAATGTGCAGATCCATGAGATACACATTCATGCCAAATATCAAGTTGTTATCTTCAATATTGCAAAAGTTATGATTTTGACCCATATATTTGACCTTTGACCTTGCAGGATGACCTTGACCTTTCACCACTCAAAATGTGCAGCTCCATGAGATACACATGCATGCCAAATATCAACTTGCTTTCATCAATATTGCAAAAGTTATGGCCAATGTTAAAGTTTGTGCAAACCAGCAAACAATCAAACAAACCAACAAACGGACAGGGCCAAAACAATATGTCCCCCAGTATAGACTGGGGGACATAAAAACAAGCAAACTTGCACACAACAATAAAAACTGACACGCATAATAAAATGGATGACAAGATTACTTTGTAGTTTTAAAATTAAGCCATGAGTGTTATAATAAAAGAAAGTACGATATGGAACGAACACATAATTTAGAGAATAAACAAGAATTTAGAAAAAATATCATGAAAGTATATTTAACTTAATAATAATTAAGCTTACATATTTACAAAATCAGGTTCGTTGCATGAATGAACAAGAGGGCCATGATGGCCCTGTATCGCTCCACTGTTGTTTTTTTTTTGCGAAAAAAGCGTGCAATGCGCATGGGTTGAAATGTACTCAAGCATATACTTTCTCTTTCTATCCCTCGTCCCACTGGGCGCTTAAAGTTTGAAGGGTGAGCATTTTTATATATGGAAAACGTTACTACGGTGTTAACAAAACAGACTAAAAAGCCCGGGAATTGTCGCACAGGTCCTTTGCTTATAACGTAGGAACATTGATCTCTCCGATAATAGCTCGGAAGTCTCTTACGCGGAAAGGATTTAGTCGGCTAGGTCGACTTTGCGCTCTTATCAATTTTGGCCTATTGTGAAAAGGGTCGAGTTTGTTTTCGTTTTGAAAACAGGACTTCCGGTTTCAAAAAGGAGAAATTGCTCATGATGAGCAATTTCTCCTTTTATCAAAATGATTTCTACCCCACCCAGCCAATTTATAAATAGTCCTTTACAATATTATTTCTCGTCTGCAAACTCTTTCAATTTGGGGCTGTCCAAAATGTGTGGTTTGGTAAAGGGTTAACATTTATGGATAGTTAACATGTTGGTCTACCTTTCAATANTAAGCGTATGTTCATTTTTGTGACCCCCAGGGCAGGGTCAAATTTAACCCCAGAGGCATAATTTGAACTAACTAAATAGAGAACTATTAGATGTCACTACATTTCGAATTTGGTAGCCCTAGGCCCTACGGTTATGGACAAGAAGATTTTAACAGTTTGCACAAAATAGGCTCTATATAAGCATATGTTCATTTTTGTGACCCCGGGGCAGGGTCAAATTTGACCCCACGGGCATAATTTGAACAAATTTGAAAGAGGTTCACCTCAGGAACATGTGTGAGAAGTTCTAGCAGAATTGGACTTGTAGTTTAGGAGAAGAAGATGTTTAAAGAAAAAGTTAACGCACGGACGCACGCACGACGGACACAGGACCATGACATAAGCCCCGCTGGCCTCTGGCCAGTGGAGCTAAAAAGCATATATCACAGTGAGCATGAAACACAAAAACAAGCAAGCAACAAAAAGCCAAAATGTTAGCAGCTTTAACAAGCAAGCAACAAAAAGCCAAAATTTAAGCAACTTAAATATTTAATGAAAGTATATTTTACTTAATAATGATTTAACTTACATATTTATCAGTTTCGTTCCATGAATAAAAAGAAGACATTTAAGCATACATTTAAGCAATGCGTTCCTGGTTACCTGCAAACAACGCTGATAATTGATGAATTGTGATATGTACTTTTACTAATGTTACTTAATTTGTTGTTTTGTCATAAATACTGAATTGAATAAAAAAAAACACGCAAAACACTGACTTGAAATTTGTTACAATATTTAATACAATTGTCGCAAACCAATAAATATTCTTCTTTGAGTAATCATGTTGTATATCATAGTTTAAAATAAGAAAATACATCCTATCTATTATCATATTCCGGTACCCCCATCCTTTCATTACGATAGTAACGAGTAATATCCGCCAAGACCAGGAAGGTTACGAATTTGCACCCTTTCGTTTATAACATGCATTTCTGAGAATGTCTTCATACATGGACTTTTTATATTGAAGTATCGTTTGCAGTCAATAATAATTAAAGGAATATGAAAACACTTAATAAAGCCATGACCACGAAAAAGAACAATTCGCCACGTGATATGTTACGTTATGTTATGCATTGGTGAATGTGAGTTGTTTGAATCCCGTTCGGTGGTCACATATTCGGGTTTAGTGCTCGGAAAATAAGTCAACACCCGTATTAATTGTGTATATGCAACTGATATACCGTTTTATGAGCAAGATTCGCCGATTATCTTTGAAGGTGATTCGCCGTTATCAATTCAGGTGATACGATGTTATCTGCAGCTATCTGCTTATTTGAATTGCGTTAATTGTGCAGGTGATTTTGCTGGTGAACATGTGCAGATGCCGCCATGTTGGAAAGATTCAAAGACTTCAAGGTCGTCGTTGGATTGATTTCCGGGCTTTCCCTCGGACTCCAGTTTGTTGTCATTTACAGTAAGCCCACGTTTGTCCTACATGTATGCATTTAATATAAAAATGAGAAATGGATTCTGTTTAGTTTTTGCTTTGTTTTATATTGCGTCAACGTTTGTATGGCTAAATACAAAGAATGCACCTTACGTAAGATATAGATTCGAATGTCGGGATTGATGGGTGGAGATTTTTGAAATTTCAATTTGATGTAATAATATGTTCTGAAACAACAACAACAACAGCATTAATATTAATTTTATTGCGATTTAACTTGCCTAGATGCATTTTTTGGTTAACATTACAACTTTACTTTTTTAGCCCGTGTACACATTAAAGCTGCACGTAAATGTGCATACTAGCTTTATTGGTTTCCAAATATCTGATTTCCTTTTTGTGTCCGTTCTCCGTTATTAAATATTACCAAACAGCCACTTGTGCGTTTTATTATTACAAAAAACGTATACGGGGACAATTGAAAATCCCCATTAATGTTGAAGACAACTTAAGTTAACTTTTCAATGTTTTGCTGCAAAATCAGATTTCAAAAAGCTGTCATTTTTACGCTGAATTACCCCCGAATTCAAGTGTAGGAATGCAGGTGTTGGATCAGGCCAGGCAATCAAATATTTTAAAGACGAAAGTTCACGTAAATTGTTAAACACAACAAACGTATTACTTATTGCTTAAAACGTCTCATTTTGCGTCACTCTATTTATTTTTCGGTGTCTGTTTTATTTCTTGCGCCAAGTGCCAGTTTAAAGGGACTGTAAACCACGAATGACGAAAAAAGAAAAGTTCTAAAATACAGTATTTTTTACAATTATTAGTTTATATTGATTAAAATATCGCGACTGGTATAAAACATTACTTGAGCAAAGTTTTTTTTTTATATATTTTTACTTTAATTTTGTATTTATTTATTTTTACTGTGTATGCATACCAGGTAACTACAAGTTAACTATAAATAACGCAAGTAGATTGATCATCATCGTCACGTGGTAAACCCAGGAATGCAAATTGTGCATGCGTAGTGAATTGTATATATTTTATATCAATCTACTTGCGTTATTTATAGTGTGTAAATCATTTTGTCACCTATTTTCGCGATGTACTTTCGATTTCACATCGCAAAATTTTATTACCGAATATACTGAAAATATGAACTTTTTTCAAGTAATGTAATATACCAGTCGTGATATTTTAATCAATATAAACTAATTATTGTAAAAAATACGGTATTTAAGAACTTTTCTTTTTTCGTCATACGTTGTTTACAGTCCCTTTAATAACTCTGTTTTGAGTTATTACGCTATATTATTAAATCTATGTTTCCAGATTTCGCGTACAGCCAGAATGCATACAGTGTTCCGAGCAGAAGGTTGTCCGTCAAGCTGCAGGTAAATCTGCTCAAACAGGATTTAGTAAATAATTCACGTATGCTCTAAACCGCGAAGGATACATTTTGCGATTGCATTAACGAAATGTTATTCAGAATAATAAAACATAAATGCATTAATGTTATATCTAAATACTTAACATATTGCTGTTTAACGATGTAACATCATCATCATGTTGCACATACATTCGATTAGGGTATAGTTTAATTCGAAGTGACATATTTTCAACGTCTGTATATGAAACATAAATTCAGTTGCATATTTTTACTAAATGGGGTATAATACTATCAGGGACTTCTTTCCGTTTCTCCCATTAAATAATAAAACGAACCGTCTACGATTCCGGACTCAAAACTTAACTTTTATGTGACGTTATTTTGACGTCATGATCTCCATGATTACAATACTTATTTACCGTGAACTGTCAATGTGTTTTTGTTTAATAGTCGTATCTGCTCATTATCGATCATACAGAACAACGAATGCTTTTGTCCAATTTTCAATATTCGCGGCTTATAGAAAAGAAACGCAGGACAATCCTAACGTCATCCTAAATCAATCTGTTTTATCGAGAAATAAGAAAGACATGCATGGTCGTTCGTGTTGAATCGGAAACAATTTTTTAATACAATACCCTACGTTATTGAACGTGTTGCTACGTACATCGTACATGGAACAGAATGCTATGCCATTCAAATTGAAGTAACATTAATACTAAAAAATCAACGGAAATTTCGTTAAGTATTTTGCAAAATAAAGTTACCCAATAAAAAATCAATGTTCCTTATAGCCAAAGCCAAAATTTCAAAACGAGATGTTTTTTGGTAACATGGATGTTTGTAGATATATAATGCTTGTTTTTAATTTTTTGTGTCACACTTAATTCCATTTTAATTTCCCGCACTGATATCTGTTCATACGACACAAGAACACTAAAATGGTACCATGTTAGTGTTCATGTGTCGTATGAATAGATATAATCGCGGGTAATTAAAATGGAATTTTTTATGACACACACAAATAAAAACGAGCATTTTGTATCTACAATCATCCATGTTACCAGACCACATCTGGCGTTGAGAATTTGGCTTTTGGTATGAGGAACACTGATTTTTTATCGGGTAACTTTATTTTACGAAATACTTTACGAAATTTCCGTAGATTTTTTAGTATTAATGTTACTTTAAGTACGATTATTTGAAGATATACGCGACATCTACCACAGCAACTTACGCATATACAAGATGGACCACTGTGCCATGTTAATTGTTGCCTGTTCGAGTATGCATAGTGATGTCCAAATCCAATTGAAGACAAGTGAAACACGATACTTATTTTCACTTTTGACCTTTATCGTAACGAATCTTATTTTAAATCTAACTATAATCGAAAGATAATAGTTTTAAGTCGTCTCTTATCTTCTGCTTCAACAGAGAATTTCTGACGCTAACGTAGTCCAACCGATCGTATCCTACCTTGGTGAAACTTTAGCGAATCAGCTGCGACAGCCTGTCTTTGATATTCGTTATCTCGTCGTTCAACATGAACAACAACAACAACTTCGACATCTTAATCAATATGATAAACGTCGGAACACTGTACACTGACTCACAACCATTAACAAGTTCACGATCAATCGCAGGATGTTGTAACTAAAATATTGGCTTTTATAACATCCCCGGGAAGGGAATACTTATTCTTTTCCTCTCAGGTGATTACATATCTCGTTGTAATACCGAAAACAAACACATAATATTGTGTCTCTGATTTTTGGAGTCGCTCCGGCACACAACTACCCATGCAGCGAACATATGATACACAAGATTGACCGCCCCTTTCCCGAAGTTTCTCGACAGCGTGACAAAAGTAGTTTTTTTTTTAAATGACACTCGCTTTTGTTTTTCTACAAGGAACAAAATAACCCGGTATCGTTTTTAAACTTTCAAATAAATAATGCAAAAAGATTCCTTATCATGATTGCATTGTAATTAAATATGGCGTTAGACCTTTTTCGCGTGACGCGGCTCAATGAATGTTGTACGCTATGGAGCTTTCTCTGCTTATACAGACGTGATTGTTGAAGGCAGTCGTCATTCAGTGTATACCAACTTTTATCAAAACATTTGTTGTTATCATTGATTGTGCGATGACATGATAGCTCGTATGCTTGATATGGCTGTGCTTTATATTAAATATTAGTCAAGTGTAACTTTATATGTTTGCATCGTCACGTATTAGATAAGGAATTCTTAAGAATTTTAAATCTTTGGTCGTAACATTAAATTATTAATGTTATTTAAGCATTTGCTTAAATTTGATTATAGATTTGCTTTCCCACTTTTCATTTGTTGTAAGGATGTTGATTCGCATTGATAATGGACGTCTAATTCTTTCACATGTGAATGAAATACAAGTACTTACAGAATGTTCACTAATGGGTGGGCAAAAGTCACTCTATTCGTATTTGTTCAAACTTGTTGTCTGCGACGAAACTTAAAACCCGTTTAAATGTTCAGTTATATTTCTCAGTACGCCTTACAATCGCCATCCCGACCATTAGGCGCCCCAAAGACAATTACTTCGAGACGATGCTTCAGTTCATGATCAACTCCACAACACAAGAACAAATCAAAGAGATCTACTTCGTAATTTTGCTCGCCGATTTCAACCAGACTCAATGGAAGGTTGACATACAGAAGAAACTGCGCGAACGGTATTCCGAACATTTTCGCTCAGGAACGTTACACGTTATACACGCACCGGTTGCATTTTACAAAGGTCTTGGAGAGTTTGGCAATGACAGTTATTTGTTTTGGCGCACTAAGCAGAACTATGACTACGCTTATATAATGAAATATTGCGAGAATTTGTCGGAATACTACATGCAAATGGAAGATGACGTCATACCCGTGACAAACTACTACGGTGCCATTTTAGATATCATTCAGAAGCAACCAGACGACAACTGGGTTATGTTGAAGTTTTCCACTCTTGGTTTTATTGGCAAACTGTACCATTGTAACCACATATCAAAAATTGCCAACTTGATTCTCATGTTTTCACATACTCAACCTTTCGATTATACTTTTCTATATTTTAATATGTTAATGGGCGGCAGGAAAGAAATTCGCAAACCTACACTGTTTCAACACATGGGATTCCATTCGAGTTTAGAGAAAAAGAATCAGCCATTAAAAGACAAGTTTTTTTACTTTCCCGAAAAGAAATTCAAGGGAGATAATCCGGTAGCAAAATTGTACACAAACTTTAAATACGGCGAATATTTTCCACTTGAACTAGCGTACTCCAGATCTCCTGGTTTCTTTTGGAGTACTGCAGGCGGAAAGATGGATTCCCGTTTGACATCAATTTTCAACGAATCTCAATCATTATCACGTGTTTTAGTGGTAACCGGAAGTAGAGCCTACCCACGTGACATCATCTACAATGGCGTCGTTGAAGGCAGTGTTAGTTTCTTAGAAACTGGGGACAACCGCGAATGTAAGGGGACTATACAACTTGCATTCTTTAAAGAAGGGCAAGCTTTTGTTGAGAAGGAAGAAATAAAACAAGCATTTGGTGGTGTAAAAATCAAATGCTTGCAGTTACGATTGACAAGGAAACAAGCAGAATGGGTGATAGTGAGAGAAATTGCAGTGTTTGTTGACCATCAGTAACCTTAATCTGTAAGGTTGCTATAGTGAAGTATAATCTGTGCACTAAGTTATGTCTTTATTTACATGCTTTTGCTCAAATGTACTTTCACTTTGACTCTCCTTTTTGCGTCCGTTCTGTCGGATATTCAAAACTCGTTATACAAAGCTAAAAAATATACATATTATCTCGACCATTTAACTGCCATTACGTTATTGATTAACATATCTAGCGTCCTGAAATGATTCGCGATCTTTAGTCAATTTTATGAACATGATAACATTAAACAGTTGGTAAATTGTTATTTTATTTATCATTTAAGCACAGCTTTCATCTTTCTTGCGTCCCTGTTGATCTGATTTGGCTGAAAAAAGTTAAAACATTTCGACTTCATTTGGAATGCTATTTCTTATTCAAATTTACCAATATCGAGAAAATAAATCTTATAATACAATTTCATCCCATCATTTGATACAGGCTGTCAAAAGCTGTCGTGGACCAGACCACAGTTGAAGTTTTGGTGCGTGTTCTGTCTACCATTATTGACTAGAGATGTTTGAATATGATTAATCATGTACTCGGTATAAAGACATGACATAAACCAAGAAAAAATGCCACTTGAACAATTTAGAAAACGCCGTAAAAAGAAGATGCAAACACGTCAATTTTATTTTGTGTCAAGTTCTTTTTTGCAAACCACATGATAAATCTTGTATATTGCTTAAATCAATTTAGCTTAGAATGCCCTTTAAGAAAAGGAATGATTACGGGGGTCTCTATGTACTAAATGTTGCATGCATATTTCGTTAAAGTAGAGGCTTTTACGTAAAATGTCATGGAGATTTGTATTAGTTTAATGTGACATGAAGACGTGTTGTCGTCAGAATATCTCGCATCCTGATTTGCGCCTTATCGCGGTCTCGCGCTTGTCATCAATAGTGCAGACCATCGCTGCCAATTTTAGCGTCGCGATAAAGATTTAAGCCTGTCAGGTCAGCTGAACCAGGTACATCACTTCACAATTAACACTTATTGACGGCCAGTCATACTTTCTCATTATCAACAAGTGGATCTGACCTCGAAGCGCAAGCCCAAACTGGAACACCAGTTGTGAGTCCGACTCATGCACCAACCCCAGCTTATGCTGAAGGGACTCAATTACCACAACATTGCGTATAACCTTAAACATATCCATAAATATTTGAATGATTTATATGGGTGACGAAACCCTTCCATAGACTTTGGGTAGGCCGTTCCAGCTGGCTTGAAGTTGACCGTTATTCACAACTATTAGCAATAAATGCATTTCGAGGATAAGCACAGGTCATACGATGCCTCAATACGCGCGAAGTTAGTCTTTTAACACTGAATAATAAGATTTCTCCAGATAATAATCAGAGTATTGTTAAATCACAGGGCAAATTCAGTTTTGGGAAATAATATAAAATACACTTACCGGCTTAAATACGCCTCGTTTTAAGCTTATTATACATCAATCGTTAATTATCGTTTGTTCGCCTTATGAATAACTCTGTACGAATTCCTCACTCTGTGTTCTACGGTGTTCCGTTATGTCCGCTCAATAGTGCAGACCAACGATGCCCATTTTAGCGTCGCGTTAAAGGTTTAAGCCTGTCAAGTCAGCTGAACCAGGTACATCACTTCACCATGTACACTTATTGACGGCCAGTCACACTTTCTCATTATCAACAAGTGGATCTGGCCTCGAAGCGCAAGCATAAACGGAAACACCAGTTGTGAGTCCGACTCATTGACCATCCCCAGCTAATGCTGAAGGGACTCAATTATCATCGACGTCCACTCTGTACGAATTCCAAACTATGTGTTCTACGGTGGTCCTTTATGTCAGCTCGTTCTTTCGCATTGTCGAACACGACATCAAGATGAAAACACGCAAGATTACGACGCGAGATCGCGATTGTAAATTTTATCAATAAATAGGTGTATAATTAACAATGGTCAAGTGGTAGCGAGTTTTTTTTCCGAAAGTCACCGATTTGAATACCGGTCAGGGCAGGTTTTTATCAGACTTTTTTTGTCTTGCTTTATACACCCGAGGAACCCCGATACCTTGTGACCAGCGTAATACCATTCGAGCAGCGTTGTGTATTTTAGCATGAACTTACAAAGGGTAAGTACATTGGAAAAAAATAAAAAAAAATTCAAAGTCCAATTTGAAACAACTGTGTATTAACATTGATAACAAAGGTATGTAGGCACATGTAGAAAAAATCCTGACAAATTTTCTAAAAAAATGAGCGAAATGTGGCTCCCTGAAGTAGAAGATCGGGCAAAATGGGCCATGTTCAGGCATTTAGGGAAGAAAACTGCTTTAATGTGCAAGCCACTACAATAATTAAAGGATATATACAAACTTACACATGTCTGATATAACCTCTCAGCAGGGTTTCTCCAGAAAACTATTTCTTGTGTAGAAATTTGCGTTTTTAATGACCATGTTGGGAAAACATGGATACCATCTGGAGNCTCTTAAAAAAAGTGAATCAATGAGTAAGGATTGCGATCATCACTATCACCTACTTTAAAACTGTAACTAACAATAGTTTTTTTTTGTTTTATAACTGATATAAGACAAAAAATCTATATCTGATGCAGATACAAAGTCTAATTGTCTATTTCAATAGATACGGATTCTTGTAAAATTTGCGCAAAATTAATTTGCAGTACAATCTATTCAGATACCGTAACTAACAGTTACCAATGTTTTACAAATTCAATGACATTGCAAAAAAATGCTTAAAAATTACCAATCTATTCCAAAGTCTGCATCTACTTTTGTCCAAATATAATCAGAGATTGCTTACAAGTTATCTCAATGTTTTAGTTGTACTGTAGCCATGGAAACCAAAGGCCATACACATATGAATTAATTTAAAAGAGGTGAAACTACAATAATTTATTTAATAGATTTGATCATTCAAAATTATTTTTACTAAACAGTAAACTTTGCAAACAATAATACACAACATAAGACTGATTAATTTCTGACTTTAAATTAATAATATTTATTTTCGCGCAAACGAGCGTTGTTGTTGTTTGGTTCTATGGTTACGATGACGGAATACTTTAGTCGTTTTCGTTATGTACGTAATACGGATTGCCTCGAATGAAATGGTAATAAATACAGGCTTACGGCGAAGAATTTCCACTTGAACTAGCGTACTCCAGATCTCCTGGTTTCTTTTGGAGTACTGCAGTCGGAAAGATGGATTCCCGTTTGACAATACTTTTAAACGAATCTCAATCATTATCACGTGTTTTTGTGGTAACCGGAGGTAGAGACTACCCACGTGACATCATCTACAATGGCGTCGTTGAAGGCAGTGTTAGTTTTTTAGAAACTGGGGACAACCGCGAATGTAAGGGGACTATACAACTTGCAGTCTTTAAAGAAGGGCAAGCTTCTGTTGGGAAGGAAGAAATAAACCGAGCGTTTGGTGGTGTAAAAATTAAATGCCTTCAGTTACGATTGACTAGGGAACAAGCAAAATGGGTGTTAGTGAGGGAAATTGCAGTGTTTGTTGACCATCAGTAACATTAATGTGTAAGGTTGCTATTGATTAGTGTAAACTGTGCACTCAGTTATGTCTTTATTCACATGCTTGGTTTGCTTTTGCTCAAATGTACTATCACTGTGAATCTTTTTTTGCGTCTGTTTTGTCGGACATTCCAAACTCTTAATACACACCTTAAAAAATATACATATTAGCTCGATCATTTAATTGCCATTATTTTATTGACTAACATATCTAGCGTCCTGAAATGATTCGCGATATTTAGTCTTCTTTATGAAAATGATACAATTAAACAGTTTGTTAATTATTATTTTAGTTATCATTTTAGCACAGCTTTCATCTTTCTTGCGTCCCTTTTGATATGATCTGATTGAACAAAAAATAACCCTTTGAATTCATTTGAATTGATATTTCTTATTCAAATGTAACAATATCGAGAAAATCAATCTATTACTACAATAGCTTCCCATCATTTGATACCGGCTGCCGAAAGCTGTCGTCGAACAGACCACAATTGAAGTGTGCGTGTGTGTTCTGTCCACCATTATTGACTGGAGATGTTATGAATCTAATCCTCTTCTCAGTATACATACATTACATGCAACCAAGCATAATTTACCACTTACTTCATTGTATACATATCAGCTCTTCTATCGAAAAAGATTAAATAATAAGGCGTTTTTAATGCTTTTTATTTGTAACTTGACAAATTACAACCATAGGTTTTAAAATACGCTGTTTACATCCGTTTACTGACACAGGTTTAGCGCATTCGAATTAGCTGGGAAAAGTGCCGGGTTCGATTCCCGGCAGAATTAAACAAAAGGAAGCGAGTGCCACTTGTTTATCTCGACCAGACAACCTGTCGACCCTGCCGACCATGTCCGACTGCACAGTCGACTGCGAAACATAATCCGTATATATGTGTCGCGTTCTGAGAAAACTGGGCAAAATGCATGTGCGTAAAGTGTCATCCCAGATTAGCCTGTGCAGTACGCACAGGCTAATCCGGGACGACACTTTCCGCCTAAACAAGATTTTCGCTTAGAAGAGGCATCAGTTAAACGAACAATTCCATAAAAGCGGAAATTGTCGTCCCTGATTAGGCTGTGCGGACTGCACAGGCTAATCTGGGATGACAATTTACGCGCAGGCAATATGCCCAGTTTTCTCAGACGACGACACATATGTGTGTATATCATATGTCATTGAATGCAAGTATGTTATACATAACAAGTGTAATACATTATTATGACGCGTGTGATGTGAATATTTTTAATAGAAAAATTGGATGGATATAATGACACATTTCGCTGAATACTAGAAAAGGATTGAAACCAAATACATTTCTCGTCTTGAGGTAGACTAGTACCGTACTCTTGAATGTTGCAGTTTGTTGGTTAGCGAATGTCTTTTTAGATTTTGTTTAACACAGTGTCTAAGGACTGGACCTTCGCTAAGTAGAAAAAGTATTAGTATTTTATAAAAGGCTGCGTTATTTGCAGAATGCCATAATGCATGTGATTATCAAAACGCGTGTAGGATTTAACGACCTATCTGCCCCTTAAATTTAAGGTAATGTGAAATACATCAAGATCTTTGTAATAATTAGACATATTAACTTCTAATAATTCACCGATATTCTTAAATTTAGAAAATATTGTTCTTATGTTGGGACTTAAATCACGAAGGCGGTAGCAGTTTTGGGTAATCGTTTAACAATTCTTTCTCCGCAAGATTGGTTGTATTAGACACTCGCTATTTGTTTTCATATAGTTATAATAAATAACCACATAAGAGCCACAATTAGTATGATTAAGCAGCACATTACTTATCACGTGTATGTCTTCAATCATGCTTTAATTTATATGTGCTGGAACACTTTACACTCAACACTCTACATTCTTTGGTTTTAGTATGCAATTCTCTCTCAATAGTTACAATCATTTAACCCATGTTAAGGCTCCGTAAATGTAAATAACTTCGCTTTATGTCGAGGCTTGACTATTTCCGCTATTGACCTGATTTTATCACATGAGAGTGCTCGCAAAACTTGCTTTAATTATATATTTCTGGCCACTAGTAGTAAGTTTGAATGCCATTGGAAGTATGTTTCAAAAAAAAGTTGGTTTGTATATTCCTTTTTTAATGATTTCACTAACATATCATACAATAGTAATTTGTGCGTGTATATATAATTATGAGAAATACCGGCGATATGCCCCTGTAAACCATAATCACTCAACCGTAATAATCCAACTCGATGAACGAGAGTGAACAGTACAAGTAGTTCACGTTTTGCAACACTGAATTAGCGTCATTCGTTTCGATTTACTGTGTTTGTATGGTTATACGGGTTTTAATAACTAGATGAGTTTATTTCATTTTTTTACCGACATGCACATTTGCTAACTTAAGCTAAATTCGCTGTGTGCCCTGGATAATTGACAAGTAAGTTTATATTTTGTTTATTTATTTTCATGATATACTATTAATTTATCAAAGGTTTATCGCAAATGAAAATGTTGCATTACTGTATAATATATAAATGCCTGTATAAGTTGGAAAATGCGTTTAACTTACCGAAATTTATTTCACGAACAAACGTGGGATACATTTGCATGGACTATACAGGTACAACTGAGTCACGTTATTCCAAAGAGGGATTAGCATGAAAGATCAAGATCTTATAGGGTTCTTCTCCATACAAAGTAATTCAAAGCAAGTGTGCAACATTTCTTTAGGTAGCAGGCATGTATTTAAACAGTACACTATTTCTAAAATAGTTTAACAATTGACGTAAATGTGCATTTTCTTAAAAGAAAGAGTAGGTTCATCAAGGTTGATGAAATATATGTGAAGACATCAGACAGAAGAAAAGACAAAGCGAAACTGTTTCAATAAAAAATAAGACAAGAAGGTTGACATACAGCTAGGTATCAACACTTTTACTACATTTAATTAACACATGAACTCCATCGAAGATAAGAGTGTTTTTCTCTAAGTCAAGACTTTCATCACCAAATAATATAGTTGGTATGGTTGGAGAGGTATAGGGAGCTGAAAAGAACTTCTCTGTGTTATGTTAATCGTTGACATTCTAAGAAATAATGAGAAACTGATTCGATTGCACCAAACGTACACAAAGTTGAAAGTTCAATATTGCACCTAAATAGATTTTGATTAAGTGAACTACTTTTAGTATTAAGTCTTGAGTGAAGCATTTGTTGGCGCCTTTAACCATTATCATGTTATACATTCAGTTTCGTAGCATTTATATTTAGAACAATGCGGGGAATCACGTGGTCAGATTTGAGAAAAAATGGCCGCCGATGCTTGAATGCGCTCCCTCACTTTGTGCTTCTTTTTATGCTGACGAATTCTCATACTTAACTATAATCTATACTATGCTTAATTACCATCAACCCATCCATTCACATAGCGCAAAGTGCATCATCCATCAGTTTCATTGATATTCTTGTTGTTGTTTTTTTTTTTTTTAATGCTGTTTAATGTCAAGAAAATATTTTTAATAAACTTAAACTTGTTGCTTTAAAGGGCCACTTTAGGCGCCAGTTACAGTTACAGTGTACCAACAGTCAGCGCAGTATAGCCGTAACATAGCTTGGCAGATGGCAGATAACATCAAGAAGCAGTCCTTGGCCAAACAGGTTTGATTGAAATTAAATACTATAAAAACTGCATAATCATTTAGCTATGCAAAGGCATTGTAAATCCAGGTTGTTAGTCATGACACTATACTCAAGTGGTTTTATTTTAAACACTATTAAATTACCAAATTTAACCATTTTTTTCTGAATTATTTTCCAAAGTGTCAGATGGAAAAATCAGTACGAGGTATAAAGAACTGAGCCAGAAGTGAATGTGCTCCTGTCAGCAGTCTGCGCCAAAAACGATTTTTGACTATAGTCCTTCGGACTATAACCCATAGAGAATTTTATAGCGCAAATGATTGCTTAATAGTAAAAAAAAATAAAAAATATAATTAGTATTTAATAAATATATTTGCAATCATTTCCCTGAGATTGCAATATATTTTGGAAACCATGAGTATAAATGACCCCTGGTCAGAAATTGTGAAGTCAATCTAAATATTGTAGGGGTAATTTTTCTATTTATTATTTAGTTAGTTGTAGAAGTAGCACTCCATGTGTATTTTTATAGCTTTATTTAACTATAATTATTTTATAAACAGTTTCCAAACATGAATACACAATCATGACAAATATACAATTAATTTAATACTTGTAATTAGAACTCCCGCGTCAATGTAACCATTAACGTGAATCAATGACTACGAGTAATTAAAAATGTATGTTAACTGGTAACATATTTTTGCAATAAATACATGCTCACACTGCATACTGCTGTGGTATGTGATGGCAATTTGAATAATTTTTTGAGACAAATAAAGTTTCTTTTTTCTTTTTGTTGGCGATTTGCATGGCGCGTTGATCCATATGAAAACAGTAACCCCAAAGTGGAATCGATTTTGACCACAGGGGTATTGTTTTGAAAAAAAAACTTAGTAGAGGACCACCATTTTATGTCGCAAATGTTAACCAAACATTAAACTCATAACTCTTGCGGTTTCAGAAAATAATATTTTTACGTTAATTACTATATAAGTCCATAGGGTCAATGATAGTTTCGACCATAGAGGAATGATTTGAAAAAAAAACTAAGAAGAGAAAAACGATATAATATTAAATGTTAAATATAAAACCCTTCTCCCTTCTAGTTTAGAAAATACTATTTTTAAGTTTATCAATATTTACTATACAAGTCTGTGTACATCATATTATCCCTGGGTCGTTGACCCTATATGCATATTATCCCTGGGTCGTTGACCCTATATGCATAATTTGAACAAGTAAGCAGAGGGCCACAATAAGAGTCTACATGCCAAATAACAAACTCGGGGGCCTCTCAGTTTCAGAGAAGATTGTTTAGAATTTTCACTGTGTACATATACGAAAAACAAGTCACACCTAGGGCGGGGCCAATTTTAACCCCTGATAAATTATTTGAACAAACTTGTTAGCGGACATCCATATGATGTTAACCACTAAGTATCAAACCGTTGACCATAGCGGTTTCAGAGAAGATTTATTACTTACAATTTACGTCTATTCAAATCACGTTACCCCATGGACGTGGCCAGTTTTGATCCCAGTGTCATGAATTGAAAAAACTTGATAGATGACCACCTTCATCATGACATAAGCCCTAAATGCATGCAATGTTCTTGTGACACTCATGGGAGTTAATGCTAATGATCTTGATGTTCATATCATGAATACAATATTTGCACTACTTATGCCTAACACGAAATATATAATATGTTATGTTAGTATAATAGAATTCACTTAGCCGATCATCTTGGTATAACTCTTTAAATTGTGGGATATCTGAAAATTAATCAATGTGAAATGCCTTTTTGAAGGCATTTCTTACATAGATTGTTTAGCTTTTTAAGAATGCTTGATATTTTTCAAATTCACAAAACATATTTTGTAAAATCTGATTGCAAATAAATAAATATTAAACAGTTAATATTTCTGAACCACTACTTGATGATCATTTAATTAGATGTAGAGGGCATTTCAAATTGATGACTGAATAGCATTACTGTACTTGCAATTGATTGCAATTCAATAATGGGGCTTCTTTCATGAATGTTTCGAGTATAAAACATGTTAGGAAAGCACTTCAACGGGTTGTAATATAAATTGCATTACATGACAATATATTTAAGCTGGATCATTAAGTTAATTGGGTATAGGCCTATTTCACCATTCTGACATATCCTGTTAATATTTTATACAACCAAAGTGAAGATAATCAACATCATTATGTGAAAACCAAAAGCATTGGATCGAGACGATATACATGAATTCACCTTTGAGACCAATTTATGCTTGAGCTATTGAACGTTTTTGAGCTGTTTATAGATTTCAAATATTATGATGGAGGTTTGTTATTTCCGCTCGACTTGTTCTAATAATTTATTCAACTAAGAGCATTGAAGCAGTGAAATATGTACATAGAGCTCTTTTTGTGCCTTTCCCATTTAAACATGTCAGTTAC
>VMBQ01004040.1:6823-90914 GCA_007657795.1 Dreissena rostriformis
TGTTCATGAAACATTATTCGCTAAAATGTTTGATAGATCTGTTTCTTCATATTATAAGGTAGATCTATTTTATTTTAGTATTTCAATAATAAATATGTAAAGAACATTCTATTATCCATATACATACTATGGCTTGTATGAGAGAGCTGCGTCTCAATTTTTTCTTTCTTCTATCTGACTTCAAATGAAGTATATGACTATTTTATCTGTAGTAAAGTTTGTTACATCATTGTCACTTCAAACACCGTTTATGGTACCAGAATATAAAATTGACAATGAACTTTATTGATACCGAACGGTAATATGTAGCGTCCACGATTCCGATAATTTAGGTATAAAATGTAGTTTAAATGGCCTTTAAAACGCACCAGAGACGTTCTAGGTATAAAAAAAAATTACGGGGGGGGGGCATGCCCCCGGACCCCCCTAGAAGGACCTAAGATACTGCCTCGGCTTAAATTTGGGTCTGGCTACGGCACTGATATACATTGTATATGGAACTGAATTAAAAGTATATACTTCTTTTAGAAACTTTGTGATCTTTCTTTGCTTCAACGCATTACGATGTTTCATTTTGTATGTCTGCAACGGATGTGTAAGGAACATATGTATTTTAGTTATCTGTTTTAGAAACAGGGCTAACTATTTAGAATACTCTTCGCAGACATGTTTATAGTACGTTCGATGGGTCTAAGCGTAGTCATGTATTATTTGATTAAAGTAATTTTCAGTACGAACTTGATCGTGCTAAATGATCGAAAACAAGATTTTGGTTGTCTTGTCAAAAATATAGTTCCCCTGAATAGCGCAGCTATTGTTCTATACAAGACCAACACGAGTCATGTTTATTGACATCTTGAACCAAAACACACGCATAGAATTAACTTGTTATCTTAACGTATCAGCCCCATCAACGGTGCATGTAATGATTTATCAAATATAAGATCTGTAAAATACATAAACATTTACAAAACATAAATTCAATCCGTGTTCCGTGTACTAACCAAATCTCTATAAGTTGATATACATATACAATGTATGACATATATGCATGTGTGCATGTCCAAATTCTCACGTAATTCTTAAACTTGCGCGCACCATTTTAATAAATTGTCGAAGTTACTCGTTGTTGAAATATCGAATAAGCAATTCACAGTGTCGATACATGCATCGAATATATTGCAAGAAGTTTCGTTTTGTTTAATAAACAAATACTATAGATTATAAAAAATAAAAAATGTGTGTGTAATTCTAAACATGTCGTTAGTACCTTTACGTTAGTGAAACAGAGCCCAATGACAGTCTTTTAATGTTCTTATGCGTGTCGTTTCCCTCACATTCCAATCGCGTGGCAAACACTATTTAATGGAATGTGTTTAAACGTTATGTCAAACGAAGTATCTAATTAGCATCGCTGTATAAGGTGCAGTATTTCTCAATAACATAAAAAATAACACCGCTTTATTTTTTTTGTAAATATTATAATTTAAAGGGACTGTCCAACAGATAAAGCGTCGAACGATGCGAAACGATAATTTGGGAAACTACCAGGATTACCTTTATAGCTAAAAAATACATCCGATATAAACATGAGCGTGGATGGTCGAGTGGTCTCATCAGGTAGCTTTTTACTCCAGGACTCCAGGAATCCAGGGGTCAGTGGTTCGAGCCCTGTTGAGGATTACTTTTTTTACTTTTTTTAAATTGCATTCTTGTTTTTTCTACTCGAGATGTTTAGTTTAAATGTTTAAATTTATCAATATAAAGCATTTAATGACAAGCTTCGATACATGCCAAAATCTGTTAGACGGCCCCTTTAAATAATTATATTACTAACGTATTGTTCCGGAAAGAACGTTAATGATCGGCTACTTTGCAGTAAACGTTTTTGCGATTACGCTTACTCTATATTGGTCTTCGGCAGCTAAGGCTCTGACCACAGTTAAGGTTAAGTTTACAACACTGTACGTCTTTCGAAGGTATATTTAATACGCATGGCAATATTTCGTATCATGTTTTCATCACGCGAGGCCTAAGCGTTTTTAGATTTGTTGATTGTTGTCTGATCGTAAAACCTGGAATTAATATACCTTTCACGAAGATCTTCATAGAAATAACATACAAGTAAGAGTCAATATAAGTCGTGCACAAGGGAAATAGCCTTTTATTTCGTTCTAGATTTATGTATCGCACATGTTCAATCATGAGTTGACGTGATGACATTTTGAAGCGGACATTAAAACCGTTATCAATAAGGCTATCAATTTTGAAGTAATATTGCGAGATTGTGCCATTCAAACAGTATTTTAAAACTTTCCGAACTCCGATCAGTTTATCTGTATCCATGTTTACATTTAAAAGATCATTATCATACCAGAAAAGATTGTGTCACATTGGAAACTGATTCGCGCATTGATAATAATGTATGCTTATTATTAGTATTTGTATCGGCTTAGTATAAACAAACGTATTTGACCGACGAGACAGAGACACATGTTTTAAATACCTTTAAGTTGTTATTGTTGCTGTAGTTTTTCGTTTTTAAATATGGTAAATTTTCATTTATTATCGATATACTCTGGACAATTCAGTTAACGTTTCAGTAGCACGGATGACAATATAAGAACAAAGATTTGTGCTAGGAGGAAGAAATTACTTCACTTTGTCGCTACACAAGGCGGGAGACATAGAGACGATCGCGTTTTCTAAGATTCTTCATGCAATCCAACCAATTTTTCAAGATTAATTGCCGTTCTTGCGTACTCAAAACAGCTACGACATAAACGCGAATGAAATTATTGCAACACTCTTGCTACTTTCGGGCGATGTCCTATCTAAACCTGGTTAACACAAATTATCAACCACTTATCATTATTTTCTACCTTATTACATTATCGATGCCTCATGTACTTAAATACAAAATGTCTGATGCTTGAACGTGATATGCTGAAAGATGACTTTGTCTTCAGTCTTTGCTGAATCAGTCTCAATAATGTAAACCCTAATGATACGCATACCAATTATTCAGCGTCTTGTTTACAGTTCAATAGACAAGATCTAAGTATGGACGGCTTGAATCAGCATTGATTGAACTAAATGAGTCATACCGCATAACTGAATCAAATCTGAACAACTGATATCGTGTTACACCAAGGCTCGATAAAGCTTACACCATTCTGATGATTATGTAATTTAAAAAAAAACGAATCTTCGGAATTTCCATATGTACACACATTAAACACCCGTTAAATACTTTCAACTATTTAATTGTGTATACACTGGGTCATACTGTCATACTGACCTGTGTATTTTATTTTAAGGAGTATGGGAACTGTGACGAATTATTTTAAATTTCGTACATGGAATGACCCAATGACTTTTACTTTCGGTTTTACACATAACAACATCAAAGTGTTAAACATCTAGAACTATTATTAAGAACTAAATCTATATCTCAATCGTGAGAATTATCGATAGTATAACGAGGGTCCGCGTTTTGAATCCAATACAGACCGTAAGTAAGTAACCAGCACTTGTATAAATACGCCAGGATTATTTACTGGTGTAGTTGAAGCTCAAACATTTGCAATGCTTTACGCGGCTCAGTATACAGATGGAAATAACAAAGTGACGTCACGGTATGGATACAATAACAACTATTTAAACGTACAGACTTACTCAACACATTACTGATCCACAACAATCGATATTATCGTCACTCTAAACCTACGCGCGTAACTAAATAGTTATGTTACCGATTTCTTTATTACAGACCATGTCCGCTTGATTGTTCCAGAAGTACAAGTTTGGCGGTTCAAAACCCAAAGCAAAGCACATACAAGTGCAAAATCTAATAATAAAATCAAAGAGAATTGCCATGTTTAGTTATATTATTGAAACTTCGGACGTGAATTTTACTCTATATAATGACAAGACATAGCTACAGTTTGTGAAGCAGGATCGATTCCATAAATTTTTGGAAATAATAGGTGGGTTATTGTTTGAAGGTCTGAACAATTTATGGATATGTTGATGATAAGAACGATGAGATAGTATCATACAAGCATACATGTATTACATTTATTGCAGTTTTTTTCGTGTTAATGTGTTGATGTCCAAGCACTAGATATTATGAAGTTGTGTGTCTCGATAGTCCGCCCTCAGCCAACCAGCACCGACGCAATGGTATGTGCTGAAATGAAAGACTTATAAATATGTTAAATATGAAACCTTTGGAGCACGTATTTTGTTTTAACTTGTTAACTGTAGTTCTCTTATAGTTCCTTACCACTAATAACAATCCATAATCTGCATGACTTAGCTGTGTCACTGTGCTACTAACCTTTAAAAATAAAACAATGCATAACAATCGACAAAATATTAATAATAAGGTTACGCGTATAAATATACAACACAATATATTATTTATGTATTTGATAACGATTTGCAAGGAATCCGGTAATATCACATATGTAAATGTATGATTGCGCCTTTCTATTATTACCATATTCGCACAAGGGATGGTGGTGATCGCCTAGTGTGCTAAACAAGCTAGTTAGTTCACATCTGAAATCGTCCCAGGTTCCATTGTTGTTAGGCAACAGCGCCACACAGTCCTCGGTACTTCCGTGTGTCACGTGTCCTGGCAACCAGTTCGTGTAGGAGGCCGACACACCTGCAGGTATATTATGGAATAGCACCCTTTTGTTTACATATATTTGACATATTGGCAAAAGATATTAAATAGTCTTTCAATATTAATAATAGTAACCCTCGTTAACAAAAGTTGTTTAAAGAAAAAGAAAATTTACAATTTTATTTTTCTCTCTGTTGAAATGAATATCAATATGTTTCATTTATAAAATGCGTGTGCTATTGATGTGATTAACATTAAACTGAACCTACTATAATCTTAATTTGCTGTTAACGTTTTTTGAGACCGGATCCTGATTTTTTTCGAACTTTCATTTAACTGTTAAATGCTATTGACTTATTATCCGGTATGTCTATGAATAACATAGAATGTATTTCGATTTATCCTTATAAAACGTGAATATGCGGGGATATAGCCATAATAAGAACTGCACTGCGTTTGCTTACCGTCCGTCCACACAAACCGTCCCTCAACAGAAGTGTCACTGAGTCCAATCCATGCTGGTGTCATTTGATTGTGTCTCCTCATGAAACTCGCGATAAATTGCTGCTCTGGGTCGTCATTGATGTGCACAAGATGACCTCCACTCAGTTTACAGGTCTGCTCAGCTTTACTCCAAGCCTCGAGTTCGCGGTACAAAGCGTAACAACTTCTACCAAATTGTGCAACAATCGCAGTAGTAGTTCTGTGAGGACATGACTGCGTGTTACCTATAAGTGACATGATAAATGTGGATATTGAAATATAGAAAACCGTACAAAATATGAAATATCATATTTCCAAATTCATTAAATGGTTAATACCGCCTGCTTTATACGATACATACCATCCGTGTTTATCAAAGCATCTGGATTTATAGGTGTTGCTGCACCAACAACCCCACCTGCAATACATAGGGGAAGGGGTAAGGACATGCGACATTTATTGAATCTTGATGTCAAATAATGCTAAAACGCATATCATTTGCTAGGATGTGATTTTACTTGACGTAACAATAACAACTCATGTGTAAGTGAACTAATGCAGTATATTGCATAATGTGACATTATTTTTTATCTGCCGGTACAACTTTTTGATACAATTCATTTACAATTCATTTACACGTTTTTGGAAACAGAAGATCCGTTTTACCAAGAAGATATTATATCACCTTCTTATATATTGTCCGTTATTAGACAATCATGCATCTGTCAAATTATGTTTCATAGAACCCATAAATAGAATAAATAAAAGATAATCATTCATCCGAATGCTTTTCATAGAAAAACATTGTGTAGTTTAGGCAAAATATATTTTAAAACAACCAAATAATCAACAACATATAAATGAGAAGGCCTTGGAAATATTGCTTAAATGTGTTAGCAGAATACAGAGGAATTTCATGGACATAATACTTCGCTGTTTGTGTACTTGATTTTCTGATTACCGAATTCACAAACGTATCCGAGGTTTATGGCGTGGGATCCACTACAAAGTAAATCCTCCCATTGTCCACCATGGGCTATCCAAATGGCTACACAATCTTCATCGCTTTGAAGTGTTGACACCTTCCGACCAGGGTACCAGTGCGTATAGTTTACAGGATCTCCTAATTTCGTAAACAAATATATAGTACCAAAGGAAATATAGACACATTTTGAGTCATATTGAGTATAAATTACTTTAAAATAAAAGTTCTGAAAAATAAAATATATTAATATGTGTGTTTTTGGATTAATGAAATAATACTTATTTGAGTACAAACCCAGGTTTATGTAAAGAATATGAGATTTATGGCGTATTGGTTGGGTTAAATTAAAAGTAAGTCCTACCTGAAGACCAAACAAAGTGCTCTTCTCTTATCTTGTCGTTAAGCCCAATCCAAACACTTTCATCAAGATACTGTCTGACGACCTGGTAGATTGTATTTTGTTGTTCGTCGTTTGCAATGTGGACTAAATGTCCGCCACGACTTTTGCAGTCACTTTCAGCGCTGGACCAAGACCGATTCACCGTCACAAGCTCGTAGCACGTCTGACCAACGTTGAACAACTTACCATGGTGCGTAGCAGCATGCGAGAATAACGTGGGTGCGCAGCCGTACTGAACTAGTTTTGAAATAGTATAATTACTTTAAAATCAATCATATCTAGTGACAATTTATTGTGTTTAGTTGTAAGTATTCTCGAAGTAAATTGTGACATTGGTTCTAAGTACATTTTATTACGAAACAGACGTTTAGAGTTTGTAAACATTGTTTACTTACTCGAGGGACGATGTCTAAACGTGTTAATAAAAGAGAGCGAATTGCCCTACTACCTTTCATTTCGTGCAATAGAAACTTTTAAAATGGCATAGATACCGCTATGAGTGGACGCTGCAGTTGTAGACATTGTTGGTGCAGATTTTGTAACCGCAGTTGCTGTTGTAGACATTGTTGATGCAGATGTGGTTACAGCAGTTGCCGCTGTAGACATTGTTTGTGCAGATGTGGTTACCGCAGCTGCAGTTGTAGGCATTGTTGGTGCAGATGTGGTTGCCGCAATTGCAGTTGTAGACATTGTTTGTGCAGATGTGGAAGCCGCATCGGTCATTGTTGGTGGTGTCCCTAAAATGGGATATTTCTATCTGCTCATTTCATCGTAGATCACCATACCATCATACCACAATGCCAGCACAATTCGATGCAAACTTAATATCGTTTCTAATAAAATATTGTATTCCTCACTAAACGTCATATACACACTTATATCAACAGTTCAATCTAAACATGACATTAAAAACATAATCTTTGCGTCATCGCGTTAGAACGAAATGAAAACAAAGATTAAGAAACAAACGGACGATTATTTATTAAATATAGTTTTAACCAAACCAAACAACGATGCGACAAATTACCGGCTGTTCGTAAGAGCAAACACAGTCGGGTAATTACGTTTGTGTTCATACTATCAAAAAGATGATCATATGATTACCCTTGTTTTCAACAAAAAGTCAATAATTTCATCATCGCTGCATTCCTACTTACAAAACGACTATTTATATTATTACCGCTGTGTCCTAACTGAATCCCAATACAACGTCGCAACTCTGTGAAGGAGCCTTTATGCACAAAACGTACCTAAAATACACATTTTTTTTTTCCAAAACATATTCGGCTTTGCAAAATTAAAATACACAGATTTGTCAAAACTATTGTGACATTTGTTATTTTGAGCCTAAAAGCAATATAATGTATCAGTTGTTGTTGTTTATTTTTTATTTTTTATTTTTTATTTTAGATCCTATTAAAAAAAATCAAGCTAAAATATGAGAAAGAGATAATGAATGTTTATGTTTTATTATATACATTAACCATTAACGCATGTGTTACTGATAATTCGTTTATAATTGCAACTTATGTATTCGTACATGTATGACATATTTTCAATTTGCCGCTCTTTTCAGACAAATTAAGCGTATGTTTCATTAGTCTGGCCATGCATTATTTTTGTATTAATTTATGTCATTAAGTTAATACCAATACGTACTTGATCGTGGAATATGATGGCATACCAAGCTTTGGTTCTTTTGTCCAAAACGTAGTTTGCCTGAATGGCGCAGCTATTGTTCTCTAGATGACCAACAATAGTTGTGTTTGCCGACATCTTGAAACAAAACAGACGCAAATACGGTTGAATTGTATTCAATACGTACCGCACACAATAAAGTAACCCAATGCTGAGATTGGTCAAATATAATTTAAACAAGCCAATTCGTTGAATTGATATCCCCGCCCAATAAATTGTGTTTTAAATCTTGCATAATATGTGAGATATAGCACAGAAGACCAAAATTGCATCTATGATACAACAAGGGCAATATAAGCTTAATTTTCTTCTAAGACTGACCGACGTGCCCATGCATGAAAAGCGTAATAACTGTGAAATAACATGTAACAATAAGTGTGGGATAATTGTTTTATGTATTGCAATTTTCCTCTATGATATCTATACACCCATGAAGTTTTGTGTTGGAATCTTGTATATAATCTGAGATATAGCCCTAAAAGTTACATAATACAAAAACAACAAAGGAAAATAACTCTTATTTAGGAACTGTAGGGTTATGGTTCTTATGCATGCCACTTCCCCTTATTGATATCTATACACCCATAAAGTTTCATGTTGAAATATTGTTTTGTATCTGAGATATAGCACTAAAAACTTGTGAATGACACTTTTCCTCCTTTATATCTATAGGCAAAGTAAGTTTCATTTTTAAATCTTATATTGTATCTGAGTTATAGCCAAGAAAAGTAACACCATAAAAAACAAAGGGCAATACCCCCGGTAACTGAAATGTAAGAAAGTGTAGGATTATAGTTTTTGTCCATGCCACTTTTCTTGATTTATATTGATACACCCATGAATTGTCATGTTAAAATCTTGTATCTATGTGAGATACAGCCCTTAAAAGTTACATCATACAAGATCAACAAAGAGCAATTACTCTTATTTAAGAAAATGTAGGGTTATGGTTCTTGTGCATGTTACTTTTCCTCATTGATATCTATACACCTATGAAGTTTATTGTTGAAATCTTCCATATTTTCTAAGATATAGCCCGGAAATATTTGTGACAGACGGACGGGCGAACGAACGGACGAACGAACAGACAGACAGACCGACGAACGGACTGACAACGCCAAAACTGTATCTTTCCACCTTCGGCGGGGGATAATAACTTATCAATCAAGTATTGAGAACAACATTGCCATGACACATGCCTTATTCGAAAGAATTCGTAATTACAACTACACACGTCTAATATTAAAGCTGACATATAACTTACACGAAATAAGTTCAAAGCTCTTTATTGAGTCTTACACTTAAATTTTAGAAAAATGTGAACATTTATGACCTAATGGATATATTGTTTTTATTCATAATTAGAATAAGCATGTATTTCCAACGAAGCATAAACTGCTTACCGAATCACAAATGTCATTTCTTTGTCCATTGCTACAGATACAAATATAGTCGCCTGAAACAACTAAAAGGTATCGGCTGGAGACTACAATCGAGATGAAACACAAAACCCACATCTGAAAATGTAAGAATAAGGCAAAAGATCAATAGATTTGTTCCTACTTTACATCCTTTAGTTCAGTCGTCATAATTACTCATTTGAAATATTTCAACAGTATATTTTAATATGACGTCTATTTTTGTACATACCCTCAAATCCAATCAGCATTATAATGGCCTTTGAAGTAAGAAAACCTTGTTCACCATGTCCACATGTCTAACCACAAGATATATGCCTTATCAAATCACGATGTTCTCCACAATTTCTCTTATCGCGTGGTGACGACCAGCTAGCTATAACTCAATTTATTCAAATGACATTGAAACATGATTCTTTAATTAGCATCGCTGTATCATGACAATTGTTTCTCTATAACAGGAAAAGTAAACATAAGCATTGGAAGGATTATAAAATATGATAGATGTTATAAGTTTAACCCCACCACGTGCTTGAATAATCAACGAGATTTGATAAGCTTGTTATTCATGGTTCAGTGTCATATTAAACATTTACCATAGCTAGATTAAAAGATTTCCCGAGTACGGTTAGTAATATTAGTGTTTTTACTAATACATTGAATGTCATTTCACCATATATGGAGGTGACTCAATTTCAACGTGTTTTTTAAAATGATAAGCCCCTTTGTAGTGAACGTTAATACATGCATATATAACATATATTGTACGAAGAAACTAATTTTAATTATACACTCTTCAGTAAAATAAAGAATTTAATTGGTTTTAGGAAACGTCTCTGTTCATCGACATCGAAAACGAACTTCAACTGCGTTTTACTTGATCATCTTAACAAAATTTATTTGTAGTTTGAAGAAATGTACTGGTAAGCTTGATCACAATTTCAAGTTATTATTTTGTAGACAATCATTTGCGGATAAAGATAATTATATATTAGATCTAGGTTCTTAAGAAATAAGTAGATAGTGTTTCAACACAAAACTTCATCTCATTTTGAGTCGTTTCGTATCATTTAAATGACTCATGATATCTGCCAATCGACACTTTGTATTATTTAGAGAACTTGCAATTTTAGGATTTACTGAATGCTCTGTTTTGCTTGTTACATAAGTTTATTGCGACTTTTATTTCAAATATAAAAGCTTACTGATATTTCAAGGAGAACACAAAACGTTGCCGCCAGGACAATATAACGTTGACGGATAAGACAGGTCCTGAATCTTCGCTATGGCCTAGACCAAAGGTTATACAAAATATGACTTCGAAGTAATGTCATCTTCAGCGACCCCGACCACTTACTTCTCCAACCCCCACCCAAGAATCAAGCAAAATATTCTATATTATACTTCAGCAGCAGCCAATATAATATAGGTACATTTATTTTAAATTGTGGTTTCCTTACATAATAGCGTCCACCTATCAGAGCAACCTTTCAATTGTGTCGTTTAAACCGTCTAGATAGGGAAATACAGAAATTAAAGGGAGAATCTTATCATATTCCCAGCCGAGTTATCTCCATTAGACCCTTCTAAACTAGAGGTATACCAGTCTATTGCTGGCATTGATAAAAACTCTGCAATCTAAGGGTTAACTTTAAACTTTTGTTTACATGAAAAAGAGGATTTTTTAAAGGCCCATTAACACTCAAAATCAAAGAATAGTTCGTAAAATATTACTTAAAATAAAGTTAACCCATAAACAACCAGTGTTCCTTATAGCAATAGCCACAATTTCAACGCTTGATGTGGATTCGTAACATAGATTTAAAAAGATACAAAATGCTCTTTTTTATTATGTGTGGTACAAAATATTCCATTTTAATTTCTCAGCAACGATATTTATTCATACGACACACGAATGCTAGAATGGTACATGAACATGTGCTGAATATATTGCACCACAAATAAAGAGAGGATATTTGTTGGAATCGGTGGAATATCGATTTTATTTCACGAGTGATCATAGAAAATTATATTTTCACGAGTGGCGCAGCCACGAGTGAAAATATATATTTTATGTGATCACGAGTGAATTGAAGTCGATATTCCACCAATTCCAACACATTTTCTTTTAATTTTCTGCCTTTTTCACCGTTTATGTACATTGTTAAAGAGTTTAACTGAAGAACTTCGCTAGAATAATGACGTCATTTCGTCCAAAAAAAAACGTCATTTTGCAGTAAAACAGTGAAAAAATAACGATATTTTTCACTGTTATTTTTCCTTGATTGAAACAGTGAAATATCAGTTTTATTCCATTGGTATTTCTCTTTAAACCACCGGAAAGCATATAATATCGATATATAAACGCTAATTACTCGAACGTATTATATAAGTCTCGCAGGTGGACTCACACAACAAAGTAAAGGTCAGTTCCAGAAAGCGATTCAGAAAAGTCCGGAAAAGTGTCATTTAAAACAAAATAATAAGCAAAGTCCAAGGCCCGTACCTTTTTTAAAAAATATTGAACCGGAACGAAATGCTAACTTGATCTGTAAATCATGCAGGTAGACTGAAACATCAAAACATCCTGTCAATATCTGTAAGCGGTTATTAACAAAGTCCGGATAACTGTTATTCTTTTGAAGATTTTTAAGTCCAAGTCCCGTAACTTCGCCAAAAATCAATGAACCTTAACGAAACACGAACTTGATCTGTAAGTCATGCATAACTGATGTTTAAAATAATAACTTACGATCGCGTGAAAAAATAATAATATGTTTTAATATGTAATCAACCATTTCTCCGCTTTAATGTAAACTGCTCACAGTCATTCAATAATGGAATGGTTCACATCAGACTTATCCTACATGTTAACGAAAATGTATTTGCAGTATGTGTCGACGTCTTAAGTGTATATTTTTATCTCAGGTCATACGTTTTTTTTTTTTTTTTTTTTTTTTTTNTTTTTTTTTAATCTGTGACAATGCATTTTGAAAAGTTACACCGCAATAGGTCGTTTGTTGTTGGTAAAAAACTTGATAGAGGTGTGCAGACTTTTTTCAGAAAAAGGATTATTGTTTATCAAGAAGTGTCCAGAAGGTGTCCAACAGGTGTCCAGAATGTGTACGCGATACCGCCATAGTCGGCCGGTGTCCAATTTTAAATCAAACCAACATTTAAATCGACGAATTCCCAGCGAATTATATTGTTCCACATAAAACACAAAAAGAGCATTTTGTATCTTGTAAAATTTATGTTACAATAACACATCTAGCGTTAAAAGTTTGTCTATTGCTATATGGAACACTGAGTCTGTATGGGTTAACTTTATTTTACAAAATATTTTACGAAATATTCGCTGATTTTGAGTGTTAATTGGGCTTTAAAACGTATCATTACACGTCAGATATAGGTATGCAGTTATGTCCAGTGCCCATTTTTACTGTGGCTAAATGAACCTCGTTAATGGCCACGATAAAAAAGGTCTACGGTTATTGCTCTTAATATACAATCAAATAACGATAAATTTGTCTAAGACAGAACGCCTCTACAACATAATAATGACTGTATGACCGCAATAAGGTATGCTAACTTGAGAAAATCTAATTGACATATAGTTTTTGCAACTCATGGTTAATGTTTTGTCTTTAGACTGAAGGTTTAAAAATCATACAAACTTGCTCTTACATTTTTTACGAATGATATACGATGCTATTCTTAATCAATTGTTTGATTGATTAATAAATGAGTGATCTCTAAATAAGCAAACTACCACAAAAAAAATATTTGTTGTAACATGGCACTTAAATAGAACCTAAAAAGACTAACATTAAGTTTGCACATGTTACTATGTTTCAATATCATTTTGAAAGAAGAAGTAACGACAAGAAACACTACCGACTGGCGCCGACTGATCGTCAGTGGGTAGCACCCTGTAGTCGTATCCATCCGTGACAAACAGTTTTGTTCTCAGAGCCTTCCCATCCGCCTCGGTCTTACAGGTCGTGTTAGGCGCATGCACAATCAAAATCATCGCAGCGAAAATGGTTTTTATTATTTTCTGAAATAACGATATCCGTAAACTAACAAAACGTGGAACACAAAATAAGGCCGTTTCCAGGTATCCACCCTTTGGTAACAAAGCTGATTTCATAGAACAAATATAAAACCGATTGTATTGATCATGACTATAATACAGAAATGCACAGATAATCATGCCATATTAAAACCTTTTTCTAGCAATCGCTACGTTTATGGTCACACTCTTAAAATCCTCAGAAAGCAGTCTTCCTTATATAAAACAATAGTTAATTAAAAAATATAAAACACAAATGACCACGAGTAACCGTTGATAAGAGTGATTCTGTTTAATTCTATAAAATAATTCTATTTATTGTATCAGGCCGCTACTATGTAGAGAATAACGGAATTCCATCTGGCCCATCGGCATAGAATGAAACGAATGTAAAACGCATGATGGTAACAACACAAAAGAAATTTGAAGAATTCACTAAATTACCATAGAGGCATCGCGAATAATAGAGCAGATACTCATTATAACTTATAGCAGCCATCACATTTATTGTTTTAATACGACTGTTTACAGCCACAATTACGATTTATAATATTAAGTGGGAATGCTTTATTACTTTAATATATGGCTGATCAATTTACAAAAGCAATTATAATAACCCTTATCATGGGCCGTTGTATTGAAACAATTTTTGAAACCATTACCTCCCTAACAAGTTTGCACTGAATTTTACATATATGACAGTTTGAGACTGGTTCCGTCCGCTTCTTGTGCTTGATTCACGTGTTACCGAAAGTTTTCTTATCAGATGACGTCTATAAGTCTCTTTATCGCGTTCTTGTTTAGTTCATTTTTAATTCGGACTCAGCAGAGATACATCGCATCTCTAAGAAATTATATGGTGGTACGTTTGTTAATTGAAAAAGGTACCTTATCCAAAGAAATGTTTCAATTAAAAAAAATATGACAAATATAGTAAACTAACGTGTTTTATTTAATAAAGACACAATGAAGAAGTCCAATTTATAAATGGTTTTAAAACTGTATAATTTTGACTATTATGGACAATACTTTAAAGTCAACATTCACAGTGACGGGAAGACACTCCCACGGGTTAATAAAGAGAGAAGCCCAATACTGTCCTTAAATGTAGTACATCCGCGACATGTTAGCATCTATATGTATGCAGTAGATTTGAACTGAGTGCTCCTGTACTTATCCCAAATGGTCATCGCCACTCAGAAGATGTGCTAGTATGGTAACGTATGGTTACGGGGGATAGTGCTTTCCATAGACGACCTCGGGTTGTTCAGTGCCAGGTATGAGGCACCAAGTAACACAGTATATAGAACCTCGGTTAAACATCTCATGCGAAAGACAATCGAGTAGGATATGGTAGAGCGGGGGATCGAACTTGCACCCCGGATGTATTGCGCCCGTTTGTTACCACTAGATCACTGATCCATTCATATCAACACCAATACAATGTATATTGATATCGTTGATGATGCCGAATTGTGCTATTTTACTGAATTAACATATGGCCTCAAATATGCGTTGAAAAACACTGCATATGTACGTGTTTGCTCACTGTCATTCGTCGACGCCATTTGCGTCGTAACAAATGAATACAGTTTATGATTCTTCTGAAATTAAGTGCGTCTGATAAAACTTGCATTGTTTGCGTTCAACATAAGCAAGTAAAGAAATTCAGCCTTCTTAAAGGGACTGTCAACCACGAATGACAAAAAAAGAAACGTTCTAAAATACCGTTTATTTATAATTAATAGTTTAGATTGATTAAAATATCACGACTGGTATATTATTTTACTTGAGCAAAGTTGTTTAGTTTTCATATTTTTAAGTATATTCGGTAATACATTTTACTGGGTATGTCTACCAGTTAACTACAAATTAACTATAAATATCGCAAGTAGATTGATCATCCTTGTCACGTGGTAAACCCAGGAATGCAAATTGTGCATGCGTAGTGAATTGTTTATATATTATATATAAAATGATCAATCTACTTGCGTTATTTATTGTGTGTATATCGTTATGTCACCTATTTTCGCGATGCACTTTCGATTTCACATCACGCAATTTAATTACCAAATATACTGAAAATATGAACTTTTTTCAAGTAATGTAATATACTAGTCGTGATATTTTAATCAATATAAAGTAATAATTGTAAAAAAAATACGGTATTTTAGAACTTTTCTTTTTTCGTCATTCTTGGTTGACAGTCCCTTTAATTCTATACTGACATACAATGTTTGTGTTACAGATTACCGGTTTCCTCATTGTGTTTCTGTCATCACATGGTCACCGATTTCTTCAGGACACAAACTCGGATCCGTGCACGTTCGGGAGCAATATCATCACATGTGACAATCTTAAACTTACTTCAATTCCTGTCTTCAATGTGACACGCTCTACAGATCTTCGAGCTAATTTGAACATTTACCTGGGTAACAACATGAAGAAGTGAAACTCCAGAAGCTGCAGCAGTATTGCAGTTTTATCATACACACCTCTGTGGTCCTTTATTTATGGCAAGGAACCAATTGCCAAAACGGTACAGTACGGCACAAAACGAAACAACATATACACATAGTAGAATAAAGATGGGGTCACCGCCTTGGAACGGTCAATGCTAAGCATTGGGGGTTTAAACCAGTTAATGAGCGCTCAACCTCACACTTGGCCCAGCAATATTCATGATACATATAAGTGTAAATAAAATTTAACCTCTTAGCATTGCAACTCAAATTAAACAGTAATAAAAGGGAATTAAAACGCATTCAATTTAATTACTATTTTATTACTCAATGGTTGAAAGGAGACCAGAGCAACAGAGTTACAACTTTTTGAGGCACGATGAAATGAAATTACTAACACGCATCAACTACATCCCTTCTTTATACAAAAAACGATTTNAGATTTGCTGATGACTTTGACCTTGTGGGTGGCACAAGCAGTGAACTTCAAGATCTCACCAACTCACTGGAAGAGCATGAGCATACGGGATGGAGGTCAGCATGGAGAAGTCCAAGATCACGATGAACAGCACGACCAACACCAGTGCAGACATCACCATGAATGGCGAGAAGCTAGAAGCTAGAAGAAGTAACCAGCTTCAAGTACTTTGGCGCAACCATGTCAAAGGATGGTACCAGTACCGATGAGGTACGAATAAGAATTAACATGGCGACCGCAGCGATGACCAGACTAAGCAAGTACAGTCTCTACAATTCCCTCGTAGTCTCGTAGTCTCCATTCTACTCTACGGTTGCGAGACCTGGACACTTCACGTGGACACAGAGCGCAGGATACAGGCATTTGAACATAAATGTCTCCGAAACTGCTACGCACCTCCTTCACGGAGCACAAGACCAACGAGTACGTCCGGAACGTGACTGCAACACTTGTTGGTCCACAACAGCCTCTAATGGCGACCGTCAAACGACGAAAGCTGGCTTGGTTTGGACAAGTCACCAGGAACGACTCTCTGTGCAAGACTGTCCTCTCCAGGGCACGATAGAGGGAGGTAGATGTCGGGGCCGTCAGAGAAAAAAACTGGATGGACAATGTAAAAGAGTGGACATCCCTTCCACTTGATGAATTACTCTCAACCGCAAACAACAGACCTGACTGGAGGAGGATGTCTGTATCGTCGTCACTCTTTTCCCCCCAACGGCCGGGATTGATGATGATGATATCAAAATCTTAATACAACACATTTGTAAACGCTTTATTGTATTTTATATTTTTATATTAAGTAGATACATGAATGAAAGTACTTGGCGACAAACTATTTATAATATAAGTCAGCTCTAAATTTGAAGATTTCATATGTTGATGATAAAAATAATAATTGACATAGGTTCCACCACGGAAAAGTTACCGGATCAGGGAAAGGCGTATTGGTTTTCAGTTTCAAAACATAATGTAAATTATTTAAATACTTCAATCGTTTGTTTACGAAAGCATACCTACGATTGGCGGTTTATGTGTTTTTAATCTTAAGAATCAGCTTGTTCTTCAAACAGGCTTCAATTATGGCATTAATATTGAATGTTTTATTTCACGGGTAAGTAAGTAAACGTTTGCATTTGTTATATCGCAACCTTTAAACAATTCCAGGATTTATTTTAACCGACCTCTTTGTGTGTTGTTTATTGGGTTGTATAATGAACGCAAATGATGGTTTTTGTTTTTGTTTTATATATAAACAATTCAGAACGTATCATATATGAAATGCAGTTGACTCTTAAAATAATGTTAGCTTCTGTAAATACAAATGACCTGGAATATTTTTACAGTTGTTTTATTGTGTTGTCAATAAATGGTGGTAGAACTACCAGTTTTTTTGTTTATGAATAAATTACAGTATAGCAAATTCTCTTGCCACCAACGAGAGTCTGTTAAATGTGAATGTTTTTCAATACATAAAACATGAATATTTTAGTATTCATTCCACTTAACAATTCATTTGTCCATTGAAGTTGCTGGATATGCTTCAAACTGACGCCATATTGTCAATTAAACAGTAATGGGAGCTATTAGGCTTGCTGCATATAAATTAGAAATAAGGTTAGTCTTTTGAAGATATCTATTACAAATTCACATGCTGTTAATGGATGCAAATTAAACAGTATTAATGAGGTGTAACTTCCGTTATGCTCATCATTTTTGCAAATATATGGCTTCGTATGAACTCCATTAATATCTAGTTCAACCCTCAGTGCATGTGTGAGGCAAATATATGGCTCTATATCAGATAAAAGAAATACAGTAATTACATTTGTTCGTGTCCGAAATTAATTAAGATAAAAAAACATTTAAATAAGAAATGTGTCTGTAAATTTATAGATAAAATATACATGTGTTCGAAAATTCAGAGACACTCTAAAAATATTACATAAGCAATCGGAAACCAGAATGCAATGTGTATAGAATCAATTGTTTCAACAAATAATTGCACGGACTTGTAAAATATCGGGCCGTACAGAAGACATTACTTTATATGTTTCACTTTAAGATGTTGGATGAAACCATTGTCCATTACCGGTATACATAGTTATTTACCCAATTATACACATGTATTGGACTTTTGCCTTAAGGCATTCGTCTGCCAGTTTTTATGACCTTATTCCGGTTGTAGACAATGCTTGATCGACGTGTCACCAGATAAGCACAACAGGACAACAGTGTGGTATAATGGCGTTGTAAAATAAACTGTCCAACAATTTAGTGTCATTAATTATGGACGAAATCCTTATGTCCAAAAATTAAGAGTCACCAAAAACAATTATTTTGGCTAAAAAACGGGGCTGTCAGAAAATTATTGTTTCCGAAAACTTAAAGTTATTACGGATATAATGTGTGTAACTTTCTGTTTTTGATTTTAAACGTCAACATGCATAACATTTACGGTTTCTTCTTTTGAATTTGGTAATATTCAACAACACATAATACGTTATTGTTTCCATTTGTGCTATGTAGAGCCATAAGTTAACCTATAGATCTATAACATTTTAAATTATTTGCTTAAAAGCAGCTTAAAATTTAAAAAGTGGCTGATGTTTTTGTTTCCATTTATCTGATCTTGATCCATATATGCATGTACTAAACAGTTCATGTTGCTTGAACTGATAGCTTTGTTACAATAAATGAATTTACACTTTGTTAGGTTGTTTCTCACAAGTTATTCAATAAAATTGATATGATAATAAGCTGGTATGCTCTTGATTAGGATTAAAGATTGCCTGTACATTATATTAATAGCTTGTGAACGTTAAGCTATATTGCTATATTATTTAAGTATGGAGGCGATGTACTATTTTATAAATCTGAATAAACTGTCTGTCTGTCTGTCTGTTTGTCTGAATGTCTGTCCGTCCGTCTGTCTTTATGTCTGTCTGTCTGTCTGTCTGTTTGTTTGTCTGTCTGTCTGTCTGTCTGTCTGACTGTCTGTATGTCTATCTGTCTGTCTGTCTGTCTGTCTGTCTGTCTGTCTGTCTGTCTGTCTGTCTGTCTGTCTGTCTGTCTGTAAGTCTAATAATGTTAAGAGCTTGTACCCTCCAATTTACATTCATTAATATTAACGCCCCTGTCCACGATATGTATATCTGATTCAAAAGTATATAATTTGGTAATATCACTGTAAATTAATAGTGTTATCATAATTGAAAAAAAGTTTTTTATGACCTAAAGACAAATAGACTAAAGAAATGCTACACAAATCATATATCTGCTACTAATGAAATATCTGTTTTTATATAAAAGTAAAAATATCGTTAGTATCTTTATCATTGGACAGATTTCTTTTTTTTTCTGTAAGTGTATTTTAAGTTTGATAGGTAAACCATCTATTTAAAACAAAGCTGTTAGTTTATAAACATACATTTGTAATTATATTGGGGCTGTTTCTTGAAGTTATATGAATCTGTCCTTGTTTAAGGGTAACACCCATTGTAGCCAGACAATATTGTTCTTGTTTAGCTTGAAAACAACTATGATAACCAACACTTAAATGTTGCATATTCATGGGTAGAATTTAACAGATTCATTGACTGTAGAATTTATCAGATTGCGTTATGCACATTAAAATATGACTATCGGTATAAGTCGACTGTGGAGAAAAGGATTATTGAGCCTCGCTCTGTGAAAAGGGGGTTTAATGCATGTGCGTAGAGTGTCGTCCCAGATTAGCCTGTGCAGTCCGCACTATCCGCCTAAGCTCGAATTTTGCTAAGAAGAGACTTTCTTTAAACAAAAATGTCATAAAAGCGGAATATGTCGTCCCTGATTTGCCTGGAACGACACTTTACGCACATGCATGTAACCCCCTTTTTTAACAGAGCAAGGCTTAATTTAACTTTATAATATGGTTCCTGCCTAGGGATATTTCGGGTTCAATCTTCATATTTTATACAGATGTGCTCAAAAGGCACAAAATACTAGTAGTGCAAGTCAGTGCTTTTCACAGGCCATTTAACGGTCCCTCACCGGGGCGCTTGAATTTTGAAATCAGAGTCCGCGGGGCTGCAGCTAGCTATTCTTAAGATCAAAGCGATTTTGACTTCGCCGAAAATTTGGAAAGCTGATTTACCATCCTTAGTCGCTTTACCCAACTAAAGCCCGCCTAAAGGCGGAGCGTTGTTGTATTGGAAAATCAATATTGGCCAATGAGGCGCACGCTTGGTATGAGACAGGGTTCGTAGGCAGGCAATACCTGCAGTTAAATCATGCAGAGGACTTGTGACGTACATGTTATTGCCACAGAAATCTTGGTCAGTTACTAAGAAGACTGATGATGGCAACCGGCTGCAATTCTCATGTAAATCGTGCATTTCATGCATAATACTGTCAAAACATTTATTCGGCTCTTAAAGTGTTTAAAGAAATTATCGTTAAATTCATTACGCAACTGTTAATGTTTTGTTAAAATCTCAAATGAGCATAATTAAATTTGTAATCAGAAACCCACTCCCGAATGTCGATGTTAACACATTTGTTATCCGAAACACACTTGCGAATGAAAATGTTCACGCAACATTTACATATTCTTGCTTCAAATGAGCAGTGTCAAATTATTTTGTGTTGACCTTTGTCTCAATAAAAAGGGCGTGAAAAGTATGCAGCATGTACGACGTCGCGTCATTTGCACGAAAAGCGTGGGTGTATTGTTGTATTGTTGTGCTTCAAGTAGTATTTTGTTAAATGGAATTGCAGAAGTTGCTTTCATTAAAGTAATTATGTTTTTGCTTTTCTGTTTATAATATGAATACTTTGTTTACCCCTAGATTATGGAGTGTTTCTATTTTCTCTTCGACGTTCTTTTGATATACAACAAAATTGAATCCAACACAAAGTTCCTTATTTTCCCCCTAGATTATAGAGTGTTCTATGCCATGTTGATAATCTACATGTATCTATGGTATTGGCGTTAATATATATAACAAAGTTGAATCCAACACAAAGTTTTTTTATTAACTTCAGCAACTTAAAGTATGACACTCATAAGAAAAAACACACCATCAGTGATTAAAAAGAAAACAGGTGTACATTTACGAGCGTAGGTGTTCATTTGTATTAAAAACATGCATACATATGTTTATTCAGGTACAACAAAGGTCAAAGGGAAAACATATCGCCAATCGGAGTACTTCCGGAGTGTGGAGCTAAATTAATTATTCGCGATCATACTCTCTTATGGAAAGGAAGAGCTAACATCGGATTACTTGGATTTATTGGAATATTTTTTGGATTATCTAAGATCTTCTTCCATTGCGTAAATCGTGATAAATTTTAGTAAATAAATTATCTTCAAAACCGCAAATGCATTTTAATTAAAAAGAATGAGACCCATGTATACATAATTAGCTAACAACAAAGCAAGATGATCTAGCAGACAGAAAGGTCACCTTAACCACATTTCGAAGAATAAGGCTGGTAAAGAGGTTCTTCGACGATGGAATATTGAAATAGCTTTTTTTCCGAATTTATTAAAACTGATTGTCAATTTTGATATTGTAAATCAACTAGTTATTTGGTAAAAATTATATTTGGTTTATCTAACACACAGCAATTTATTATCGAAAATTAACAAATATTCGATACAAGTACGCTAGTGACTTTTTGTAAAAAAAATCTTAAAATATGATGAAGAAGTTCTTATAAAGTAAGAACAGGAAATTCAGTTTATGAACATGATTGATAACTGCGCCAAATGCTCCTGACAGGTGTAACCAGGTCTACTGCACGTGTTTAATTTTGCAATGAAATCATGGAACGCATGCATTCAAATGGTCTTGTGTAAACAATTAAAATATAAATGTTGCTTTTTTACTTTCAGCCTCTTAATAGCGCACTTTCTATTATTAAGAATGTCGATCGTTCAATAAACAAGTATTTAGCTAATTGATATATTGTTGATCAACAAGAAATGAACATTAATTAGAACACATTACTTTCGCTCATTTTCTCTGACAAAGGTGTTTTACAAATATCAATCAAGTAGCACATAAAGCAAACGATAAAACTCCAGAATATGTTAACTCATATACAAAAACAGCATAATATAAAATGAAAAAAATATAAAAATATTATTTTTTAAACAAAAATATATATTTTACAAATCCATGTATACACACTTAAAGCGATCTATAATAGTAAACTTTACACGGAAATCACACGTTAGCAGCGCATATTATACTTAGACGTTACAGTTACTTGATCCACCCTAGAAGGTCACAACCTTAGAACATTTTATTGAGGGTGTCATTTGTCATATATTTTCGTTTCTGTTATTTATCACGTACATCTATTTAGGTTTTGTTAGTAAATATATTTTGTTTTGAAAATCAATATTTGATAATTATACCTTATGGTATTTTTCAGTTTAAGAGTCTTCAATTTCAGAATTGACTTTGTTCATTATAACAATAATAATAACAACAACAATAACAACAACAATAAAAGATAATAATGGTAAAACTAAATCTTGATATACGACATTTAATGACAAACAGTTTATGTTAAAAAGTATTTTATACAAGATTGTTGAACATGTTGGTCTCGTTGTTTAGAAACTCTTCGTTTGATGGTTATTTATCATATTATAAACAATTGTACTCGATATACTATTTAATTGCGGCCGAAAATACTAGTTAGTCAAAGTAGTTTCATCGTAAATTGGTCTTCTTCAGCTTTTTTCAAATAATTCCAAAGGATTCGAACACATGTGTATAAACTTGTATCTATATAGCAAATAAATTAAAAAACTCTGGTGTGTGGCATCAGGTAGTGTTCCTGTTCAAAGTGTTTTTTTTTTAAACCATGCACCCGGGAAAAAAACAAGCCTGTCCCAGTGGTAGCATTGACGTACCGAAAAATAATTTAAAGTCCATGAAACTACAAGGAGTTGATATATAAACAAGTGTAACAGTGTATACGTTGTCTTCTACTAAGTTTATTCGAATCATGCCCTTGGGGTCATAATGGCAACGCTCAGTGGGAAAATGTATAATATAAAATTTTAAAGCAAAAACAAACCCAAAATAAACAATAATCTTAAATGAAATCACAAGGACCTATGCTTCAATAATAATTACTTGTATTTGGCATCAGATTTGCTCACGCCTGGGTTATCACATGGTTTATCTTGACTCATACATTATTGAGCTGAATAACTCTTCTCTGAAACCAGGTTGCTCAAAATATTATCATGCCCCATGGGACAAAACTGACATGCTCATGCGGAAATCAAAGTGTTTATATAGATTCATTTGGGAAAATAAGACAAATATTAGAATCCACATATACTAGAGTTGATATTAATGGTGTATAGCGGTATTAATAAATTATCGTATTGCAAAAAATTGTTGATGTTCTTTTTGGAAAACTATAAGGTATAAATGTGTTGATTTTGGTATAGCTTGTTCTCTTAAGCTGGCAACACATTTCTGCGCATAGCATATTGTTGTTGAATTAGAAATAAAAAGCTGTACTTGTCTAGTATATCTGATCATATCTAGAACTAGATCTAATTTTACAAAAACACCGGCATTAATAATTAAACGATGAATATATTATTTGTATTTCTTAATAAAAAAATGGGACTTGGAAAAATGGATCACTATATGACATGGGATGTTTTAAAACAATAAGTCTCATCTGCTTTTGAAGGTTAATGAATTGGGACTAAATAGCAACTCTATCAGTTTTCGAGACGCCATCTTTGAAGTTAATTTGAACGTACGCGCCTTCACTGATATGAGGGAAAAAAGGCTAAAACCATAAAACAGGATAAAGTAACATAATTATCTTGTAGACCCATCATAACATATACTAACACACGTATTTTTTTCACATAGTGGCTAGCAGCATTTGTATCAGTAACCTCTAAATAATAAATAAATGATGTAATAATAATTACAATTAAGAGTGGTTATGATATAACAACAATACAACAACAACAACAACGATTATAATAATAATACAAAATCCCTTTGAACATTTAACTTTTTGTGTCTATATAAACTTGCGCAATTTTATATTATAATAACTCCTTAATTCAGTCAGGCCTTCAAGATGTTGATTCGTGCATTTTCAATTTAAAACGATCCTTGTTAAAGTATAACTACGTAAGATACATTTCGGGAAGTTAGATTGTTTCTTAAAATAATAAATTTATACACGCTTTTTCATTGCTATGTGATAGAGTTTGCATTCAAATATATTATGAAACGGGTCTGTTTGTTATTACATTTTGTAAATAATTGGGATCTTTAACCATATAAAGGTAGTGTTCGATATTTCATTATACAATCAACAATTTTGGAGGCTTATATGTGTAACCTAAAATAAAAACAACAGACACAACTGGTTATATATAGGCGTGCTAGTTGATTAATTGCTTTTTGCTAAACAGTTTTGTTTTATCCTGTCAAACGTTCGAAAGTGTGTGGTGAATACGAGTATGATTCGCCACCTCCGGGATCCATGACTTTAACCATGTTCACACACGACACGTATATTAATACTAGCATGCACATGAGTACATGATTCATCATACCATTTTAATGCACAATTCGCGGCAAGAACAACACATGGTTGCGTCATTTCCGCGTCATTCGGCTCTCCAGGGCACCAGCTAGTGTAATTCGCAACTTCTCCAGAATGTTCCACCAGAAATGGAGCTCTATTGATCGCATCGGAAATTCCAATCCAGAAACTTCGACCACCTTTTAACAAATGATTCGTTTAATAAATTTTGATAATGCTTATATTGAACATACAGCAAAGCAGTTAAAACATAACATGATAGAACATTTGACCTTCGATTTACATGTATGTCGCCGATTTTGTCACAAATTTAATTAATAAAAAAATGTTCTTCTATTAATCTTCTATGCCATTTTGATATTTTTCAAAACAGAGACATCTTTGAAATCCTTTCGAGGGAATGTGACTTAATGAGATGAAAATGACATTCATATGAAATTTAAGCAGTTTGTTTTCGGGGACTTACTATTACTAGCTATATGTGTTATTAACTAATATAATCGTTACGCTTAATCGACGTCTTCCACGGACATCAACATTTAATGTCTGACAGAACGATGACAATATGCACACTTTTGAAATAGTCACACTGATAAGTATTCACTTCAAATGCTTAAATCATGATTTAGAACACTCGTGGCTAATTAAATTGCAACAGACATGAATAAGAATTACAAATAACAATAAATACAATTATCTGATTAGTACACTGTTGGCAAGATGCAAACATAAACAAATACCGTAATTGAACGACGTTTATCAGTCCTGACTACGCAGTTTCTAAAGCCTGTTATCCCAACGAAACTTTTATTTTTAAAGGTGAAATGTCATGTTTATAACGAAAAATGCTTTTTATATTTATACACATATCCTTCGACGATTGAAATCACGAAACAAAATATTTTGCTACTAAAAACGATGGTTTTGTTGATCGGCAATTCCCGTAATTCGCTCTGGTATTTCCGCCACCTGTTTTGGTGATTACGTCAACTCGACCCAACGAGTTGAATGATCAATTACCTGCATACTTAGACAGGAACCATGTCAGTAAATCCTGTTCGACTTGGCTGTCGGGCACAACAACGTGCGCGCCAAACTGCTGACAGTAAACCTGTGACAAAACAAGAACGTGGGTTTAGGACGCTTACGTGGTAGGCACGATAGAGGCATATCGATCGCTTATTTTTCGGTATTTTCAAAAAAGGCTATCTGTATTCATGAAGTATTTATTGAATGGTTGTATTAAGCACATGCCTCTATGCTTGTTTTATCATAAAAAAAGAAATAAAAATGATAATAAAACACGTGTTTTTCAGGACAATATGCAGTAATACTCATTGTGAATTTAATGTAGAAGTAGTAGCGATGCACGCTTGTATACCATTGATAATGATAATGTAGAATAGTTAAGTCTATGGTAAGAAATGAGTTACATATATAATTGTTTAAGCACAACTTCATCCTGTCGTGATCATTTGTGTTAACTTTAAAATAAAGTTAAAAACAAATCACAACATTATGCTTAATTCAGTGTTTGAATCTTGATCTCGCCAAAGACATGAACAAACCTTTGCACCGGAGTAGGTCATTTCTCTGTTGAGGTCCAACAGGTATCTGGACGTTCCATTGCTCCATTCCAGGATTTGGTCATTCACTACAAGAAGAATGTGATTTATGGAAGAAGTTTGTTTAGTAAATTTGAAATAAAGTTGTTTCAATAGTAAAAATTAGAATTGGTGGAAACTACATCCATGAACACATTTTTTTGGCGCTATTGAATATAAATGTGGATTCTTACGTTTACATGTGGTGTACAGTTCGGGTTTATACTTTTAAACGTCTTGCATACGAATCAAACTAATTGTTAAAAGTAGCTCACACAATCCATTTCCAATCTCAATAAAATAAAATGCGTACGATATCGCATTTAAGGTCACGTTCATTTGACCTTTCAGTTAAATTGCAGATGTCATTTGTTTCTACCAATCATACAGATTTATATGCCAAAATAATTTTGTTCTCTAAAACCTTAAGACCCAGAGGTGTGATATTTGCTATGAACATTATATTGTGGTCCTCTATATAAAGATTTTGAAATAATGCTATCGGGGACCTAAACAGAACCTAGAGATTTTTTTTTATAAATATGACGTATATTCAGTTCTTTTTTTTTAAATTTTAAACCTATTTTTTCTAGCTCGATTGCATCGAAAGCCGACCTCCCGGTCGCTAGGCGGACACCATATCCACTACGCCAAGCCGACCGGACGTATATTTTAATATAATGATTGTGTTGCAATGTTTATCTTATGGTTATCATGGTCACGCCTCGTGATCAGATGTGTTCATATTCTAATAGAGCAAACATAACTTAACAATCTTCCCTTAAAATGATAATCAGCTGAGCAGTATAGGGCCAAATTTCCTCTCTTGTTTATCAAAGTGAATTGCAATATACCATAAAAAACTATTTATCGCCTGTATTGTAGTTGGACAGAGAACACTAATTGCTGTAAGCTTGTTACGGTGTTTATAAGTAGATTACATGGAAGGAACACTAGGAATAACAGCACACAACAAGTTCACACACCTGATTAACGTTGTCAATGAAATAACCTTAACAGTAATCATCTACCTGTTTAACAAAAATGTTTAATTAAATTGCATATTTGAAATGAGTTTAAATGATAAAACAACATGTTCGCCAATGTTTATACAAAATGCCGACAAAATGCAAAACAGGAATATAAAACTAATGCTGTTTTTAGGTGCACTGGAACAAAATATGTACGATATGCCTCATGGTTTTCTTCCAAAACGGGCTCAATCTTTTCACAAATTGTGTTTTTCAATTTATTATATTATTAAATTTGTTTTCGCCGTCATTTTGTTTCACTTCCTGTTGTTGTATTTCGGAACAACTTATGTGGTCATGATGAACTAAATAGAATTGGTTTACTTTAAATTGTGATTTTTTATTTCGAACACATTCTATGTGAACATGGCTCGTCTCATAGATTACATACCAGTATATCATAAGCGTCCCAACAGCCCTAAAACTGCGTACATGAATATAACGGAGACTCATTTAGCACAATACCTTCAAAACATTTATTCTTTGAAATAAGAAGGCCAAGACATTTGTCATTTTGTACGTCACAAAGTTAAAACTTGGTCCTTTTGTTGAAAATAAAGTTATACGTGGGTTAAAGCCAACCATCCACGTAGTGCGTTGATGGGGAGGATATAATGCAGGATTCTTCAAAATTAATTGATTACGAACATACAAAGGAACTGACATTGTTTGACCTTTTTTTAAGTGTCCCATTAAATGCCTAACATTTCTGTATTTTAAGACCAGAAATGTAGAGCTCCAGCATAATATTAAGAATACAATATAAGCAAAACAAAGAAACATGTTTCCTCTAATAGGGCTAACGTTTAAACCACTAGATAATCCATACAGTTATAGAATTTGTCATGCATTTTATACGTTAAATCTAAGCGTCATAAATTATACATAATGTTAGCGATTCACATATTGTCAAAAAACTTACGAAAATATCAGAAAGTATCAATCGTCTCGATTTTGTGACACTGAATGCTTTAATAAATTTGAAATGATCATTATTCATCAATGCAATTGTATATCATTATGAGTCTACTACATTAGTGTTATTTTGCTCGTTGATGTACAGTATTCTTTTATTTTCTAAATCTGTTACGAAAACTAAAACAATAAATTTTGACAATCGTTCAATTAAGATTCATTTCGGGCTGCCATGCATAAAGAGTAAAGGTACGCGAATATGTATAAATTAACGATTTTCAAACTGGTCTAACGTTTTCATGTTCGACGAATGTTAAGATTGAAAATGATAAACAATTTAAATAATTGTAGTAATTGTATTCAAATATTTAGTCTAAAGATTAACACACAAAAAACACTGCTCGAAGTTTACATAATATACCCTGGTCTTTACCAAACTATGTTTTGATTTTGTTTAACTAACGGCCATTGTTAAGCTAGAAGGAATCTTTTTTAAGGCTCAAATAGTCATCTTCATTATTTATTACTCCATAATTTTCTATATTTTTCAAGAGTGTTTGCAAACAATAATGTTTACCATGAAATGTATATCTTGATTCTATTTTCTTTTTTGACCCTTACAAGTTACGTTTAGTAGACACTCTGCATCGAGGTTCCCAAACAAATTTGTCAAGCATGTTCGATAAGAAACACAAAATAAACACCTTTACCAACAGGCAGCATACATTTGTTACTGACATTGGAGGTTTATTATAAGACAAACACAAAAGCAACTCGAAATTCAGTTTGTAAAATACAAGCACCTTACCCAACTTGTAGAAGTCGTTTGCTGCTGACGTCGGTGAAGGATCAGCAAGTGTTTTCCTGCAGCCTGTACATGTACCGTTGACAGCCGAAAAGTAGAATGCATCGCATCCGTTTGTTTTGGTACAGACACTAGCACACGCAACGGAGCTGGGTACCCCAACGCGATTGAAGACGCGGTAATAGTCGGCGCAAACACTTTTAACAATGGCATCACCTTTACGGAATCGATATGTTTGAAACGCCTTTGACCCATTCACAACAATTAGAAGAGACCAGGCTGAGAATATGTATGCTACACGAGCCATTTTGAAAACGTTACGATTGTATGTCTTCCAGTTTAATGTCAATGAGTGAATAAAACGTGGACGCCTACTACAGTGATCAAATGGCAACTGAATGCATTGTCGATAACAAACTTTCAACAACGTTATAAATTTTAAACACAGCAATTGTATTTTATGATGCACTGCATTCGCTGAGCCGTATTTGTTCCGATGTGAATTGAAAAGCTCACTTGAGAATTCAAGCCGCATGAATAGTTTCAATAATCAAATTCCTAGATACCATTCGTTTGCTTTGAATTTGAAGTGTTAAGTGCTTCACGTGAAACCAAATCGCCGCCAACAATCCAGGCCACATTTCGAACATTATTGTATCTCCGGAGCGTCGGTGCCGCGGTATTTGCATAGCGGTGAAATACATGCTTAATACGAACATACTGTGTGTCTTCTTTCGATATAGCTCTCATTCTAAATAGAAGATTTGTTGCCGTGTCAACACGTCTAACGTCAACATGCACACAGTACCCCTCTTTCAACGCTTAAGCCTTTTTATGAATGAGAAATAACCAACTAATTGATGTTTTTTACGAACCTGTTAGTCGAAAGGGTGTTCAATGTCACGCAGTTATTTAATACACTGTTGCAATTTTACTATACTGAAATCATTTTAAGCGCATATGCCCATCGTCTGGCTGTCAAACGATGATTTCGTAGGCAAAAGTCATATACAATTAATACTGATCAGTCTTTGGGCATCACAGGTTAGATGCTGTGTCCACTGTACTCCAATCCAACCGCCTGGCAGCCATTTTAAGATACGGCAAGGGGTGGTCTGCTTAAATGAAATTTGAAAATAAATTGTACGGGACCACTAGATGATGCAACACACCAAATATTCACCCCCTGACCCTTGTGGTTTAAGAAAATACGACTGTTTAATTTTCATTTTTATAATCTACTTTTACCTGCAATGATTTACATATTCAAGGGACCGGAACGATTTGTGTAACTTAGAATCATTCTTGTAAAGACTCGTTAAAATTTGCCAAGAAGTTCATTAGGAGTAGTTGTGAGAAGAAACGTTTAAGAGACGCATGCGCATACATAATGACGGACTACGGAACTGATCACGGTATCCTCAAAGCTCCCTATTAGCACTATGTGCTCAGATGAGCTGAAATTAAATGGTCATAGATCCAAAAAACTATATTCAAAAAGTCATTTTGACTAATATTGGAGACATAATCATGAGCTTAATATTATCTAAAGGTGTTTTATTGTTTATTTAACATATACGTGAACTATTCCAAAGAATTTCAAAAACATTTAAAAGTAAAACGTTAACATAAAAAACTTTTTGGTTTGCAGGTTTTTCACGTGAAACAGTAACACAACTTCATGGTCATGCGTGACAAAATTTCTCAATGCATCGATTTAGTTTTCACTTGACTCACGTGGAACCGTGTTTTATGTTCATGTCATAAAAAAACGATTTGACTTCAAACGACAAACACAAAATCTATTATTTGTTATGGGGTATGCGAATTCATTTAGCCGATCAACTTGGTACACTTGTTATTTTGACAATGCCATCCGAACAGGAATCAACGTCAATTGCCTTTTTAAAAGGCATTTCTTAAATGCATTATTTATTATTTATTTCTTAATGTTTTTGAAATTTTTTACAAATTGAAAAAGAACATTGCTTTCAAAATATGGTTGTAAAGAAATATTTAAGCCAATATAACGCTAAAAATAAACGAATATTTCGTAAAATAATTCGTAAAATAAAGTAAACACATGAGCAATCTGTGTTCCTTAAAGCAATTGCCAAATTTCAATGCTAGATGTGGTCTGTTTACATAGATTCAACAAGATATAGAATGCTCTTTTTTTTATTTGTTGTGGCACAATTTATTCAATTTCAATTACCCGCAACGATATCTATTCATACGACACACAAACACTAAATTGGTACATGATCATGTGTTGAATATATTGTTCCACAAACAATAATAAAAAAGAGCATTTTGTATCCTGGTATATCTATGTTACCAGAGCACATCTTGCGTTGAACTTTTGGCTATTGCTATACGGAACACTGATTGTTATATATTTGAATATATTATACTGACAACCTGGTATGCCGACGATGTTTTCATTTTTATTGCTATTCAACAGCTCAAGTTAACCCTCGCAAACGCACAATAACAAAAATGTATTCATCGCCCTAGCATACTGTGTCTCAAAATTGCTACACAATAGTCGGCAAGTTACGGTACGAATGTCGGTAAAGAAATAGCGACACAATAGTCGGCAAGTTACGGTACGAATGTCGTTAAAGAAATAGCGACACAATAGTCGGCAAGTAATGGTACGAATGTCGTTAAAGGAAAAAATAGTGCTCGACTCTTTATATAGAAATGTATGCCTAGGGCACACAAAGTTTCTGAGAGTATGTAAACATCAACGCTTTTGACAAGTGGTGTTTCACCTATAATGTCCCATTCATCGTTAGGGGGGTTTGAATTGTGATTCTCTGTAACCGAATGAACAAATCGCGCGAGGCAAAAACTAATCGAATAATTAAATCGGACAATTGCGGATATCAACAGGAGACATTGATGTGCATACTTTAAACAAATCCCTTTACATCTCGATTGTTCTTGTACATTAACTAACCATATGTAACGTTGCTTTTGAACTAAATACAGATTTTGCTTCCGGTACGTTCCAGTCCGAATAAATAAACTGAACATAACTAATCGACACAGCACTTAAGTTCTTAAGCATGTTCTAAAACGGATTAATCAGCCTTCCGTACTTTTCAATACAGGTATGACCTATGAGCATGTACCGCTATATTCAGACGTATAATTTGTCTGACTCTGAATGATTGTTCATCCATTAGCGCTTACGTCATCTGAAGCTTCTTGAGATGATGGTTGTATCATTCAGTATCGTTCACTTTAATGACAATCATGTTGCTATGGTCTGCATCACACTCGACGTCTGTATTCAATGCAGGCATTTCATGCGAACTTAAATGCTTCCTCAAAAACATACACTATGAAAAAAACATCTATATCAAGACACGAAAACAAAGACATCTCTTGGTAGCTAATGTGAATCATAACAAAACATTTACTTAACTGCAAATATGTAGCATACAATGTGCGTTTAAAATAATATGCTTGTAAGTCTTGACGAAGGATGACCCTTAATTGTCTTTAGATCAAGGGATAAAAGATTAAGGTCATAGGAAATACTTTGATGCACGTCGAAGAGGGGGGGGGGGGGGATNAATATAATATCGCTCGCATCAATGTCATTGTCAATAGATGTTTATATCTAACCGATTTATTTATCCTGCATGGTGGGATTCCGCAATACATTGACAAAAATGATTAAAAATGAGTATCTTATCAACTAACCTGTTTTGTTAATTAACTTTATCGCTTTTCTTTAAGGTAAAGGTCAAGATTTATTCAATAGGCCGCGGTTGTGTATACGCAGTGAGTTAGATTCGTACCTAGTTTTCACTTTCTTTATAATTTTCACTGTTTAGTATTTATTGACATCATTATATGTTTTATTAACATACTGTTTCGCAAAATTCCTGTCTGACTCTATGGACATTAAGCAGATACTCCATGCCATGTTTAATCTCTGTAAATACGCACACGTTTACGGAAATCCCCAGTCAAGTATGACATTACACGTGTACATTAGCGCAAGAAAACGTTGTATGTAGTACTTTGAAACAGTTGGAAATTTACATAATCACGGGAATGTGAATCGTGTTCTTATTTGACAAGATTCAAAACTTATTTATTCAATTAAACTGGTTCTTCGGCTATAGGTCTTCTACGGCTATTGTTTCACGACCAGTAATGCAACGAACTACTGAATTTACTTAATGATATAAATACATTATGCAGATATCATATTTATTGATTTTAATTTAATGTTTCATTTAATAATGTAATACAATTCAAACAGATGAGCGAGCATTTTCAAACACATTAACAAAAAATATACCACTAACATATCAAATTATATAATAATCATGTGTTAAACAAACTTAATTGGGAATAAACTAAGGACATTTTGTTTTATTTTAGAAGATTAATTATGAATACGATGCCGTGATTATACAATGCATACGTTAAATGTCATGCATGAAACGTTCATGACGATTGAAAAGTTTCATGAAAACTGCAGAAAACATGAGACTTTTACATTGTTCACATGAATTCACTACAACCATATAAGGAAAACCGCCCACACCCTTGCCGCCATGTTTTTCTACGAACCAGATCCATTTTCGAACCCAGTCGTGATATCATTAGAAAGAATATTCTGAGCAAGTTTAATAAAGATTGGACACAAAACGTGACCCTTAGAATGTTCACAATGTTTCACTATAGCCACACAAGAAAACTGCCCCGCCCCCCTCGCGGCAATATTTTTCAATGGAACAGAACTGTTTTCGAGCTCAGCCGAGACATTATAATAACACATGTTCTGACCGAGTTTCATGAAGATTCCGCCATCAATAAGACCTGTAGATTGTTCACAAGGCTTTACCATAGTCATATCAGGAAAATTGTGCACCCCCAATGGCGTCCATCAATTCAATTGACCGTTAGCATTTTCAAACTCAGTCGAGATATCATAATATCAAATGTTCTGACGAAGTTAAATGAAGATTGGATAAAAAATGTGACTTTAAGAGAGTTCACAAGGAATCAATTTAGCCATATAAAAAAAAAATGCCCAGCTCCCATGGCGTCCATATTTTTCAATGAAACGGAACCATTGTCTAACTCCGTTGAGGTATCAGTAGGAAAAAAGTTCCGACCATTTTTAATGAAAATTCAAAAAACATGGTATTATAGAGTGTTCACAAGGATTACTTATATAGCCGTATAAAAAAAACTGTTCCTCTCCCTGGTGGCAATGTAGTTCAACCTATCGGAACCATTTTCGAACTCTGTTGTGAGCATCAGAATACATGTCATGAATAAGTTTCACGAAGATTGGAACCAATATTTAACTTTTTGAGTGTTCGCATGCCTTTTCTTTAATTTGACCTAGTGTTTGAAGGCGTTGGACTCACTAGACACAGCTTCGAATTCGGCCAAGATAGAATTAGGACAAATGTTCTGAACAAATTTCTTGAAGATCCGACAATAAATGTGGCCTCTAGAGTGTTAAGAATGTACATTGCCTCGTGCCTTTTCTTTAATTTGACCTAGTTACCTAGTGTTTGACCTCACAGCAACACAAGTGACTTCTACAGAGTTCACAAAGTTTTACTGTTAACATGTAAGAAAACTGACCATCACCTTGGAGGCAATGTTTTCCAACGGACCGGTGCCATTTTCGAACTCGCACTGGCTTTGTCAATGCAAATACGTGTACATTTAAATTTATTTTATTTTCATTTCGAAAAAAAAAAGAACATTTGAAGTACTTTATAGACCGAAACATTCGTCTTAAAAACGCAAATACAACATCAAGAACAACATTAAAGACTAATGAATACTTGAAATGTTATAGAAATTAAAATATTCAACCCCACGTATCGCCTTTGTTTGCACAAACGTAAGCAGATCACCATATCGTAATGCGGTATTACAGAGCATTGTTTTGGGCCGAATGAATTAAAAATAGTTGACTTCGATGGCTAAAATAGTGAAATAGAAAATAGTTCTTCGTTCAATCCACAATTAACATTTTAGGCGGTTAATTGTCGTCTGAATAGGTTTATCTGGTTCATATTAAGTTTTCCAAACATTTAATATCAATAAAACTTAAAATAATGTTACTAAAACATTAGTAACGGCACTTTTTTCAACAACTTTAGTTCGGTGCAATCGAAAAACTAAAGACTGAGCATATGCTACGTTGTCGATGTCTATACCTCTTTTCTAGATGTGCAATATGTTTGAGAGAGTTAGTATTCAAATAAATTACAAGGTTGGATTGAAATGACATTAAAAATAAATTACTGTAAATGATTAATGTCCTCAAATGTCGAACTTATAAGTTGAAGTAATATTTTCATATAACCAGGCGTTAATACGTTATTTGGGTAACGAACACAAAATTATGTACTATTTTATCTTGAATTGTGATCTTAACGATTTTCCTACACGTACGGGTCATGTATGTGATACATACATGTGGCATTTGATATCTGTTTTAATATTCTGAATATTCGCGGCATCCCAAATACTGCTAAAAAGCACGTTTTAATTTTCGCATCCAACGTTCCATATTGAAATTAAAACAAACTGGTTCCTGTGGTTTTAACGGCATCTTGTGGTAGTTAAAATTGTGTGCCAAGATATTCTTAAAATCTTCAATACATTGATTCGTTCGTGTGTTGACAAGCCCTATTTCGACACTCAATTTTCTATGGCCTTAACCTTATAGGTCAAATCTGGTTCTTGCGCGTGACACACCGTTTAATAAAGGTTATATGTGTGGCAAGTTATTGCGCACTTATTCAAAGTACGAGAAAGTTTAAGCTACCAAACTACAAGATTTCGAGACAGACCCTCTTCTAGAAGTGGTAAATTTATAAGAACGAACAAGATGGCTATTGCTTATTTTAACTAGATTCTTCCAGCAAACGAACTATTACCAATTAAGTTGTATAACATTATTAATTTGTATCGTGCCAACTATTATTTCCATGAATTTAACACACTTTACCACATATGAATCCTATCTTTTCATACAGGCAACCAATGTTTAAAATAATGTTATGCACGCAAATGTTTTAAATAAACAACAGCATTTTCGACTTATATATTTTAAGTATTATCGGTAAAATAGGTTGTTCTTAATTGATAATAATATACTACTAGCTTTATAAATAACACCTTAGAAAATAACAGATAATAACTAACACTCAATTTACATTAACACTCTACTCTACGCTGGTACAATATATTCCATTTTAATTTTTCGTTACGATATCCACCCATAAGACACACCAACACTAACATGGTACATGAACATGTGTTGAAAACATTGTCCCACAAAAAAGAAAAAAGAGCATTTTGTATCTTGTTAAATTTATGTTACCATATCACATTTAGCGTTGACATTTTGGCTATTGCTACAAGGAAGACTGTTTTGTTATTGGTTTACTATAGTTAACGAAATATTTAACAATATATTCGTTGATTTTGAGTGTTAATGGGGCTTAAAAGTATGACTCACATAACTTGATTAAGAACACGTATTGCTAAATAAGCGAAATGACAAATGATTCAGAGGCACACAATAAACATCATAGCAAAAGGATAATGCATACAAATAATGATCCGCGTCATGCGAGAATGGGTATTATGCCATATTGATCCAGTGTAGCATCTTACCAGCCTGCACATTCACTCAGTCTGGTCAGGAGCTACTCTGTCTGCTAATGAGATCACGAAACCTTGCGTGATCTGATATTGCCATCATCATCAGCAACAGTTTCAATTGGTCCAACTCGTGTCTCCGATTTCGTGTTACGTTTGTTAGCCAGATGAATCAGGATTTTCGGTAGTGACCGCAGTTCATCAGGGGATAGACCAGCAATGTGACGCCATCGGCAACGTGACCGATGTTGAATTCCTAAGTAGGACACCGTAAAGTCCGATTGTAAAAAACACGAACGCTAGATACATTGTTATTGCAAACAACAAACGCTCGCCAGAATCAGCCCGAACCAGACAAGACGCAATAGTCAACAGATGCAAGAGATAAAACGGTACAAATGTTGTTAAAATGGCAAAGAGTTGGCGGCGTTTTAGAGTGAAACCGTTCGACAAAACTTCTGCAGAAAAAGCAATATGTATAAATTTGTTTGCAGCAATTAAATTTACATTAATCAGTACAACACTTATGGAGTATTTGACTTTTCAATATGGAAAGACAGAAAATGTTACTACGCGTGAGACTCATTTTGCGCCTCAATAAGGAAATATTTTTTAAGCTTATGTTTGAAAGTGGTGAGGTTGTCGAATACCTACCGGTATGTGGTTCCATATTTCCATACCAGAGTAACTTTTTTTAAAGGTTTGAGTGAGGTTTTTTATGCGTCAAATCATTGTTTGATATCGATCGTAAATTGTAAGTATTGTTTTTGACCAGTTTATCAGGTCGTCGATATATGTGGGCATTTAATTATGAAGAGATTTGTAAATAATTATACTTGTGAAATATTTACATTTGTTTTCTAAAGAAAGCCATTGATTTTTTTTTGTGATAAATCATAATCATTTATATTTAAATCATTACGTAATATTACTCTTAAAAACCTTCTTTGCAGTTTTGATATTCTGTTTATGTCTCTAGTATTTGCATTTGGCCATGTGACACATCCATAATCAATAACTGGTGTTAAGTACGTATTTTAGAACATAATTATCATTTTAGATGTGAAGAAAATTCAATGTTAAAATCGCCAAAAGCTGACCAATTCTTATTAGATCATTCTGCAAATTCCATTTGTTTCTCAAAGGAATCTATCCAAGACTGGGGCACGGTAGATAAAGCATAGAAGATGTAATTTATAATGGTTGATAGCTACCTGTAGACAAATAGTCTCAATGTCCGAGGATTCAAGATCAAAGCGACGGACATAGCTTATGTTCCTTTTGAGATATATAATGAGTCCTCCACCAGCCTTTTTGATCTATCTTTACGTTCAAATACGTAGTCGTTAATTAATAGATCTTTATCACCAATTGAACCTGTTAAAAATGTTTCACTCAAACCAAATATATCAACGGACCCTGGTTCTCCCATCATAAGTTTTAGTTCATCTAATTCCGGAAGGATGTGTTGAATATTCAAACTTGCTATATGAATACCCTGTTTGCTTAAAGTAAAAACTTTTTATGAATCAACAATTTGTCATTGAAATTATTATTCGTTTTGAGAGGAGGCATTTTCGACAATTCTACGTTTTTGTTAACATTTAGATACTGGTATGACTCATCATTGCAATAACAATACAACGTACATGTATTTTTAGAAACAAAAAAGTGTCAGTTTGAATATAATTATAGTCATAAATTATTTTGTTACATTCATTACATATAGTGTTTAGTTTTTGAAATGGGTTTTCATGAGTAAATACGTCAGAGGTGATATGCCCGTTAGTGTTTGACTACCATAATCTGTGATTTTGGCAATCTTCTGTCGAGTGGTTTGCTAAACCGCAATGTCTGCACGGTGGCCATCGTCCACACAGCTGAAAGTTTCTATCACCAAACTGGCGACTGTTGTTCTGGAAACGGCCCCTAATTCCATACATCGCTCCTGTCCATGGTGGCCGTGAGTAACGTGTAGCGGCGACTCAGTGTGTTGATTCTCTCGCGGACGTGTGTTAGACTTCACAATTGGAGTTACCGTGCTTATTACATCGAAACCAGTCTATTCAAGCCTTTCGGACATAGGTGTATATCGTCTTTGAAGTAAAACGGACGAACTGTGATTTCGTCAGCGTAAATGAACGAATGATAGCAGTCACTGAGGACATACAAATTTTTCTTTATTTTTTCGTTTACCGGCCCGATGTCCGTGTCCGTTCGCGGACAGAGAGTGCATAAATATACATTGCACCGGTGACGTAAAGCCTCAACTGTTGAGTGAAGCGTTTCATACACACTGCGTGATGTTCCGCCGGAAGCTGCATCATTACCTCCGACATAAATAACTATGTTTGTGTATTTTGATTTATCTTCAGTCAATAGACGAGTGTAAAAGCCTCTCGATTTTTAACCGGGAAATGTACGTACGTCCACATTGCTCTGGAGGCCACGCTTACTTTTACCTTTTAGAATTGAGTCTCCGATTAATAACGTTCTATTTTGTTCAAGTCTGGGTTTATGTACGAAGTTATTAGATTTTGCGTTTCCGCTTCCTGTCATTTCCGACGTGTTGTGCGAAATTTCCAATGCGGGCGACGTTATTTGTACATCAAATGATTGCGTAGAGGGAAACGTTATACAATCATTTGATTGTTGCACTGTGACGTCATTGCTTACCACCGGATGAGTTTCCGGTTTCGATTTTAGTGCTATTTTAAGAGTGTCTGATATTGATTGTAATTTTTTTGTTATTCCTAAATCCACTGATTGGAAATGTTCATTTAATTGTTTACTAGAATTGCTGATTTCATCAATGGCAGTATGGATATCATTGAAAGGCGCCTGGTATTGCCTCTTGATGCTGGAATTTCATCTTTTATTTCACCAACACGCAACGTTGTTTCCTGTATATGATTTTGAAGTTCCTCATGAAGTTCTAAAATTGATTTCACAAGTACGTCAATTTAAGTTTCCAATGACTTCACATGGTCAAAGTCAGTTGACGTTTCAGATTTCCCATTTTGATTTTGCTCATGCCTCGACTTTCGCACATTTTCCACAACTGAATTTAAGGATTTAAGTTCTTCACTACGTAAGTTCGTGGTATGATGATAATTATACACATACTAACCGTGTATTATCCTACCTTATGAAACCTGGGACTTGAAAAAAAAGGACGACAAACACCTTACGTAGAGTTTTTAAATACAAAAGTACCCATGCATTCATACAACTAGGAGTGATCATTATGCAATGTGCAATATTGCGAAAGCCATAACATGAATTAAGTACCGTAAACTCACATTGAGGGTATATGTCTCAAACGGGCATGGCATTATTAAATATTATTACACACACACACATATGAATATCTCGAGATGCAAACGGGGTATATTGAGACAATTCTTGTTCTCAACATGAGGTCGTATATCCATAGGAAGCTAAAACAACACATCTAACAAAAATCAAATCAATCTGGTCACTTTTAATTCTAAGTTATTTGTGCAAACACGCGACGAAGCAATTTCTAAAAAGATTAGAGACAAATGAATAATTATGTACAGAGTTTGTTTATATCATTTGACAAATCGAAACGACACCTCAATTGCAGAGCTATCGCGGATATTGGTTGCGCATTGAACTCAATATGGGAAACGTTCGAACTGTATTTTTACATACTTAATCGATAATAAAATACAAAAAAAAATAATGCAAAATACACTCCGATAACGGATCCGACATTTTGTTGTGATGGCCAATGCGTTTGACACAATAGGGAGTGAATATGGACAAATACGGATGGTGTTTCACGTAGGAACTATGGAGTATTACAGGATTAATGTCGCTCTACTCGATGTGAATATATACACTGCAACTTAACCATTCGTGTCCATCCGGCTTTGTTGTCGAATAAGTGTGCCTTTATTGATTCTTATTGTACATTCACGCTTAAATTGATCCAATCACAATCAGATATTAATTACTGCCTATAGTCATTATAACATGTTCGTAAGTGTGCACTATACTTTACGAACAGAGATGTATAGGTGACTCGTGGTAAAAAATAGGTGTATGTGCTGTAATCAATGTTATGTTTATAGTGGCTAGCATTGGTTGTAAATAAAGTTCTAAACACAAACGTGTACGTGACTTTATTGATTTATCTCAAAGAGGTTATGGAATACTCGTTTAGACACAGCAGCATTCATAGTGCCTTGTATGTTTCTCATAACAAGTATATGCCCGTATGTATACACACCTATCTGTAGGCACATGTTGAGAAATACATACAATTTTCTAATTTAATAAATGCATGCATATACACACATAAGGAATACAGTCGTGGTTTGTTTACCGCAGATTGTCATTTACTTCATATGCATATTGTTTCATAATATGCCAATATAAAATTGATTGATTTAGTTACAATATTATCAACACACTCTTTTACGAGTATAACGAGTGCTTTAGATGATAGTTGTTTATATAAATGCAAGGAACTCAACGCCGACGAATCACTGAATCGTAAGACCAAACGATATAATTAACGTTCTCATGTTTCATAATTGATGATCACAGGTACGCGTGGTTATACGGAATATACTCATTATGTTTACGAGTCATAAACCTCCTGATGCGGAAGACACTAGAGACTAAATTCAAAAGTGTTCAAACACAACAGCGTTACTTAAAGTATCAACGCCAGTGAACTAACACGCATTGTTACTAATTATTTATCCGGAATTGGTCATACAGTATTAATGACAAACCCCTTACATATTCTTACTGACTTAATCAAAGTAAAAATTGACTTTGTCCGCGATCCAAAATATTAATTGTTTGAATCATAGTATGTTATGGTATTAATTGTGGTACAGTTTACGTTCACTATATTTAAGAGGATAAAACCCTTATGTCCGAACAAAAAGACGAAAACTTAAAACTTTTATTAATTCACTTGTATTAATAAAATGACATTATCTTGAGAAGTTTATTTCATAAACGATCTGTTTCCTGAAGTCAAGTTGTACCGACCAGTAAAACACATATACTCCTACATTTCTAAGTAGTAATTGTATAAACCTTTGCACATTTGCTCTAGAACGATAATATTTAGGTATGTATTTGATATTTTTAATTTCATACTAAAACAAACGCATTCCATTACATTTCGATTTTAAAATTGAATATTTTGCTGTCAAGGACTTGTTCCAAAGCTTAGTGTGTAACGCACGAATTCAACAAATGGTTTATTGTCAGCATGAATCAATTGGTTTAATAAGTTTTATTTGCTTATTGTTAAAAACCAAGCCCCATATAAGTACGAATATGTGGCAATGCATTTAGAAAGTATGTTTGTTTTAAGGTCCTATTGTCTCACTTTTGATCTCAAAGTATGACCTAGTTTTTAAAAGGAGCATTGTAACCTTTTAGTGTGACACTGACATTGAAGGCAGTTATCTGTTGTTTTTTTGTGAGTAACACGTCCTTAAGGTAAACATTTTTCCAAAGAAAGTTTGAAGTCCTGTTATACGTAAGCAACATAAAGCTCAAACAATCTTTATTTGCACATTACAATAATATTTACTGACCTTTTAGAAGTATGACATTGACCTTAAAGGTAGCAATCTGTTTTGTATGTACATCACAATGCCACATATAGGGTAACATGTGTGCAGAGTTGGTTTGATATCTTTTTATTAATGATGAAAGTATATCTTTAAGAAACCATATATATGATGTATTTTACATTTAACATTTTGTTCAAGATAGAATCTGGTTTCGAAATCCTTCAATGCGTGTAGAAGTTATAGCTCGGATTAGCCCTATTTTGCTTTATGTTAAATAATTGACATTGACATATGACCTTCATCTTAAAATATTTATAATACATTGTGCAATCAATCGAGAAACGTAAGCTTATGATTGGTACTTCCATAAGAACATAGTCACAAGAATTCCCAGTGTGGGGTTGAGGTGGGTGTTTGTCTGCCCAAGATCTAGAAACTCTCTTTACAGTAACAACGTGTAATGCCATCTAGACATAATGATAATTATATTTCATTACACAAATACAATGTGTTTGTATAGACACCACTGCGCGCCATTTTAAGAAGAAACCTCTGTTTTGGAGGTTTTAAACTCTAATCAATAATCTATTTACCGGCTGGTAAGTAATGCATTCACAATTTGGCAAAATGATATAAGAAATCATATTATAAACGCTGATGTTATAATTAATTTTTAGCACAACAAAGCCAATTTAATTTGTTTGATCATTTGACAGCACACCATACACAAAGCCATTGATAGGCTCTAAAAGCCAGACATGCCGTGTAGATTACACCGGTAAGAACCACCGTTCCAACAGGAAACATGCATCATAGCAATTACGATGTTTTGAACAGTGTCGTTTTAGGTTAATTAAACAGTAATTTGTTATGTTAATGAATATTATATTCTGATAATAATATACCATCAGTAGGTTAATGTTAATGAATATAATATCCTGATAATGATATACAATCAATTGCTTTATTCATAAACATGTTAACTTCTAGAATATAATAAAGTCCATATTAAGTCATCTTTATGCGTTCATTTCACTTGCAATTGTGCACGATTGTACACCAGCGGCCTGGAGATGATCAAAGCAGATATTTTGGTACAATGCTCGATTAGGGCTTCTGGGCAATTAATATCACGGTATCGATATTGAAGTAGTAAACGACAAACACCGGGGAATTCAAATCGTTTGGTGTCTGAACAGAACAAATTGAAAAATGTACTTATAAAGCATACCAGCAAAGCAAAATAATAAATCAATATTCAGTTAAAGTCGATGCTCCTGAGCGGCGGCGTGCGAAAAGAACTGGTAATTAGTATATCTGAAGATCAAACACACACGTACCCAATCAACCGTAATTGCAGGTACGAACAAACTTATGTAAATGTAACCGATCGTTTGTGTCATGAGGAATTGATGGTATCACTTCTTTCAGGCATCGATGTCCGTGCATAAACTAAAAATGAGCCGCCATCTGTGGAAACCGGGCATAATGCATGGCGTAAAGTATCGTCTCAGATTAGCCTGTGCAGTCGTTTGCTGAAATCAAGAGTATTTGCGATCCGAATGTGTGCTCATCCGAGTCCGACATCGTGTTTCCATTTAAATGTCCAATTCGGTTACGTCGAGATTCTGTTAACAAGAAACAAATACCAATCATTAATCTCGTTCCATCATACACCTTCGGTTAATTCCAGCCCCTACAAATTATATTTGAAATGCACGTAGCATTTTTGTAAGTAATCTAACATGGCGTTCGTCTTTTTTATCACTTCACTGAGTAAAATACCACATGTTATTACTCCAAAAGCAAAAAAAATGTCTTAAATACATGACGTTGGATAATACTAAACATATCACCCATGTTGATGCTACAATGGTTTGATATCCATGAATACATACTGAATATGCAGTATATACGTAATGTATATTCATGTTGTTGTTCCTTTAGTGCTAGAAGATTATTAGTTGTTATGGAAACAAATGAATAGAGATTTTGATCATTTTCTTGTTTCATGTTTTGTTATAGTAAATGTATGGTATGTTTGTGTTCATACAATTTGTTCTTCAAAATTATCTTAATTTGGATTTGGAATATTCCTGTTATAGGACTTCATATTTAGAGTAGAAAAAAAATCATTTGTAGTTAACAAAAAAGTTAACGCCAAAACCGTTTGGTCGACGAATTTTTACTGTGTTTAGATGTCAATAGAATTAAACATCTAATATAATACCTGAATCATAGCTGTTATTTGATATCGCATCCATTTTAAGCATTTCATGTAACTTGTTAAATAAGGGAAAACAACAACTGTTAGCACACTTTTAAAGAAACACTTTCAATTTTTTTTTATCAATTCTGAACAATTTTTTAACTAGTACGTTAGAATATGAATACAACATGTGTGCATGTCTTTTTAATTTGTATTCGACTTTATATGCGTTAAAAACGAGAAATATGACTTTACAATATAAATTCAAAAACTTATTCGATTTATATATATATACATTAATTCATTAAAATAATATACAAATCTGAACGTACACAAACTAAGTATCATTCCTGGTTGCTTAGTATCATGTGTGTCAATTTATTATTGTGATGACAGGTTGACACATTTTTCTTATTGAAAGCATAAAGGTCCTTAAAAATGCCTGTTCAAGTTACCAAAGACTTCGTCGATTTGCTGATTGTGGTTTTCAAAAAACGTTCAACTCGTCATACAATTTAAAATCACATTGGAGTCCGATTACTTTGCTAGAAGAGCAAACGTTCACTACGTTTGCCATTGAGCCTGCAGGAACGCATTGGTTGCACTTGTGGTACGAGTTGGTGATCAAATATATACATAACTTAACGAACAACCAGCATAAATCTTGAAATAAGCCCTTTTTTAATGTCCATAATCGGCCCGCTTTCCATTCTAACAAGTAGATTTAACCCATTGTTTTCTTAAAAATGTCAATGGCAAATATAATTTATATAAGGAACACGGAACACGAAACAATATTTTAAAAGTTTCACTTATTAACCGTTAATTTGAATAATTGTGCAAACCCATGCTGAGTCCACATGTAAGATACATGCAAGCTTAATTTCAGCATTATCCCCTCGTCAAAACTCAAGTTATTAAGTCGACACCGTTTTTGTTGTTCATTTGTTTCAAACAGTGACCTTGAATTCAAACATCTGGCTGAATGGAAATCCCAAATGTTAGGTGTGCATGTATGTTAACTGCATGCTAAATTTAAGCGCAATATCTTCATATAAAGTCAAGTGATTAAGCAGAAAACTCTCTTCAATTTAAATAACAATGACCTTGACATTAATCAGGCTGGTCCAAAATACAATCCCTTGTAAGTTCGGCATCTATAATAACTACACTCAAAGTTTCAATGCAAAACCTCTATCAATAGTGAAGTTATTAAGCGGAATTTGTGTTTCTATTTTTAGTTACAATGACCTTGACCTGAACCCGACTAAAATACACCACCAAGCTAGGTATTCAGTAAAGCTTCCGGTATCCGAAATGTCTTCAATATTGGTCAATCCAAACGAAAATAACTGACTGGAATCAATATACGTTTTGTTTTTGATCAATAGTCATAAAGAGCGGAATACATGCGAAAGTAAATAAAAAAGGTCGCATACTATAATTTGTATCACGACTAAAGCACGCACGCATCTGGTCAAACAATGTCAGAGCGTCATTGATTTCTGGTTTCAATACAATATTGTTTAAAATGATTCAAAACGAATGAAATATTAAGGTAATAACTTGAGACATGTTCTACATATTAATAAATAATGTTCCGTTCGGAATTTGGTTTAGTATAACAATGTTTACGTTCAACCACTGTTTAATTTTGTCGTTCTTCAGGCTGCTGACAAAGCGCTTAAAATAATGACAGAAACTAAGAAATACAATGACAGAAAATGCTAAATGTATGACTTAATATGGAGTTATGGAGAAATGTCCTATCATGCATGAGATGAAAAAACGACTCCATTATAATATAATATAATAGTCGCATTTGATGTAAGCTTGAAAAGTGTTGTTCCGGACCGACAACTCATAAATACTTGAACAAAACTGAGAATACGCAGTTTGTCAATACATGAGACGAGAAATACTGTCGATAATATAAAGAAAGACTAACACGTTTTGTGTAATGCATTTTCCCATGATGTTATTCAATAATATAATAAAGGTTTGGTTCTTCGCCCCCCCCCTCTGCCGTCAACGCACTCAGTTGTTACATGATCTCCTTTGAAAATTATTGGTTGACTTTAAACAAACTAGGCAAATACGTGCTACGGATGCCTTAGTTGACTCTGTTGACGCTGACAAAGCGCTTAAAAGAACGATTAATAAGACAATAACCAAGGAATATACTTATAGACAATTCGTTATAGATGATTTAATATGGAGTAATGTCAACAAAACTCGAATCATGCATGGAATGAACACACGACTCCATTATAAGCTTGAAAATCGTTGTTCAGGAACGAAACTGAGGCAACTCTTCCATTGCCCTGTTAATACATTTCAGCAACGTTTCCACTTTATAATGTATTGCCAAACAGTTTTTAGTTTGTATTCCTCTTTAACAACCTGGTGAATCTCTCTACAACGTTTAATGTGTAGACGATCGCAAAACATGTAATTTTGGCAATAACAAGTGTTGGCAGAATTATGGAATATAAAGGCCATAATAGTTTGTTTGAAACTCTTCTTAAACGACTGGGTTTATCTTTTTCAAAATTTCACAGTTGTTAGACCTAAATGTGGAAATGATTATAAAGAAAAACAAAATCTTTGGTTGCAACGAGTTTTGGCATATTTATGGCCATTTGTCTGTTTTCCAATAATAGAACATAGCATCACACAAGTTTGTGTTTTCAAATTCTCTTTACCTGCTTGGTTGATTTCACTCAAACGTTTACAGCTGACTGATCTCAATGCATAGATGATCATTAAGAAATAATTTTTCATTCTGCCTAGATTTGGCTGAATTTCAGCCATGTGTATATGTGCCTACTGTAGAATATATAGTGGATTTGGCTGTGTCGAAACATGTGTTGTGGGGCATCATGGCTGAGTTTCAACATGGTTCCGATCAGTTAAGAACATGGCCAAACGTTGGTGGAGTAGTTTTCATTAAACGGCTTTAGTGAAACGTTATGAACACTATAGAAATAACGTTTGTTTCGCCCAATCTTCATTCAACGTGCTCAGAACATTTTTTTAAATAATTTATTCGTTGATTTCGAAAATTGTTCGGTCAGTTGAAAAACCTGGCCAGCCGAGGTTAGGAAAATTCTTTATATTGACATTTTCGGCCCAATCATTATGAAACTTCCACAAAACATTTGTTCTAATGACATATCGACCGATTGTTTGAACTTTTCAAGAAATCTCACAAAAGATGGTGAGAGCCTTTCTTTCCCTACGGTTCTCGATTAGTCCTCTGGTTAGTATTATTTATTTGATGAACTATTTTATTAGTAATTAACTTTTTGGTCAAAAATATTTTGATCACAAACAATAATTTAGTGAATATCTGAACTCTAAATTTGATTCTTAACGAGTGGTAAAAACGTATTGCTACTTCTCTTCCTGTTCATGTAGGTTTAGAGAATATCAATGTTAATATTTGCAGATCAAATACGTTATCAGATAAATATAAATAACAACAAGATCATTTGGGGTTTTAAAAACCTGTGGAGATCCGGGTAACAACTTCCCGCATGTATTGTTACACGCATAGCGTCTGTTCCCTTAAAAAACTTATCCCGGATTGTCCTAGACTTAGGAGAAATCCGTTTGGTTTCGTTTCGTACGTACAAACAACGCTGACCCATTATATCCACCTGTATTGTGTCCTTTAAATAATAGCGGTTGTCATGGTTTTTGATTTTTAGAGAATTTTAGATGAACAATTGAACTGTGTTTGTACTGACAATATGTATGTTTTTCCGAAGTCTCGCCCAATGCGGGGTACGTCCATACAACAAGTACTATTCAAACTCCCGCTGCGTTTTAATGCATTTTCCTGCCACAAAAAAATGGGACAAAAACACGGGGAAGGAATGCCTTCTCATGGAAGCAACAGTTTACAAAATGCTTGGTATTTTGTGCAAATTTATTTTAAACAGATTATATGAGTGCATGATAAGAAATAAAACGTGACTAGTTGGTATTAATAATAAAATCAAATTAATATACAATTGTTGAAAAATGCATAACGCACTTCTTTTAAGGTGATGTCTATGCGTAACACAAATTGGCATATACAAATATACATTTTTCGCAGCGTTTTGAATTTTTACAATATTCGTTTTGAAAATGTTCAACAAATGTCTGCGTAAGTTGCAATTGCACATGATTATTGTCGCCATAACTTAACAAGACGTTCTTGCCCTCGTAAGCATTATAAGTCATGAGAGCAGTTTTATTAAAATGTTGATTTTTCCATCATCGGCACAAACCTGATTTTTATATCTGATAGCAATTGTAGGAGGTTTCTACTTATGAGCTTTTTGTATTCAGGCAAGTAGAGATTTCGTGATATAGAGTTATTTCAGAAATGTATATTTAGGAAAAAAGAAACAAAAAGAGATATAAATTGACATCCAAACTCACGGTGAATGTTTTATGACTGTTGAATTGGACGGTGAAAGAAAATCATAAATTCCAAGCTTTCACGTTACATATACATAAACTCTAGCTATGATTTAGTATTGATGTCACAGATATTCGAACTTCCTTAGTGTATACATCGGTTATCACATTTGCAACAAATCCTTGTTTAGGTTTTAGCCCTTTGGTAGTCTCTAACTGTACATGGTTAGAAAACTGACTAACTATTCTAGGATATAAACACCAGATGGCGTGGAATGAAAGGCACATTTCATGTCTTTGTTTCTGGTCGAAAGCTGAATCATTTGTGTTCACTCGGACAATATAATTGTACATAATATAAACAAACGTTGCATATTGTATCAAACAATAATCGACAGATAAATAAAGTGATTTACATTTCTTAAGCAAAACATGATTTCATATAGATATTTAACATACATGTAATAAATGACATAACAATAATATCTGCACTGTAAGAAACCCTTATTTTAATTCATGTTGTTGTTGCTAATGCAACCCGTATTGCTGTTACGAATATTGTTGTTTTCGATTGATTTGTTGGTTTGTATCATATAAATATAAAAGATAACTTCATATCAATGGACGATTCTACCTTGATGAACTTGTATATTTTTGTATGCAAAAGATAAACTAAAACAATTATATACGTGCATGAGCATGCAATACAAAATAGTCGATAACAAAATGTATTCTAGCAACGTTTCCGTATACAGATATGCTTGGTTCAAGACTAAACAGGGAATGTAGAACCTTTGCGTAACAAATGGTATTCACTAATCATTTTCACCCTTTTGATACCAAAACTAGAACTGTAATTCACAGACTGAGTAGTGTCCATCTGAACAACGGGCATCAATCTGATTTCCGTCATACGAATACAAGCAACCGCCATTTGTGTTGTATGCAGGCGTTGTATCCATAGCGACACCAGACAGACAGAACCACCCACTCTCGTTTCTTCTTGCACCTAACCATAACCAATCGGGGTTAGCGACGGCTCGGATTGTGTTCAGCTCGGTTGCTGTTTCTGCGCTGGCCAAGTTTGCACCAAACCTTTTACAATTGTTTTGTGCTGTTTGCCAGTTGTAAACGGAGGTTATTCCAACGTATTTTCTTGTGTTAGGCTGTACCTGTAAAAGTCGTTGTCATTAGTGGAATCAAATAGAAAGGTATTTTTGTAAATTACAATTATATTGTTTAAATAATGTTTTGAAGAATTTACTTTTTTTTAATTGTTTAACTTCACGGCGTAGAATTATTTATGTTCAATTCTGTAATTTGAAATTATATTTTTTCCATTATTACATATATAACATATTATTATCAAATACATATTCCAGTATCACATATTTGCATTATATGATTTACTCAACTTAAATTATATTCTTAATAATAATCATTATGATTATTATGCTTTCATGCATTTGTAGATATTAACATGTACAATTGCATATCTTAAACTAAACTTGGACAACATTTTTCAAAATACATAGACATAGTCATTACAGAGTATGTAAGACTAATGAAATAACATGTTACAAAACAACTACTTCTCAACATTGCGTTTATTAATTTAAATAATAGTTTGTTCAGTATACCACATTTTATCAAACAATTATTTTTTTATTTTATTCACGTCTAAACACAAATGCATAACACATTATATTAAACGTGGCAAATGTTTTTTACTCTTAAGCTTGAATTTAACATCGTCACAGAGAGATAGCATTGGCATGTGGTGTAACTACATTTCAAGGTCACATTAAGGTCATTGCAATCATTTCGGTTGTTAAATTAGATGTGTATTCAGGCATATATGACTATTCTATTTTGTATTAATTAATTGTTCAATTGTTTTTTTTTTCAAATTAACAAATGCTTTATTGTCAAATGCATAATCCTTTTTATTATTTATGTTTGAACGTTGTGCCAAAGTTGTGTTTTATAATGCTATATATTGCAGCAGTATAACATAACGTATTTTCTGCTAAATCCTTACCCATTTTTCTGATAATTTCAGTTTACGATTATTTAAGAAACACTAGTTTATAATCATTGGATTAACAATATTTAATTGTATACGACAGCAATTGGATAAGTTTTAATAGCAAAATAAATTAAAACAATCCGAAAAAGATATTAATAAAAAAACATGCCGAAATCGTCTCGTAAGTTTCATCTTTTAATAATATGATAGCAAATTACCAGCAAGTTTCAATGTTATAGTTTCTTGTTATATCAAAACCTTATTTCAAATAAGGGAATTCATCAACTACAAAACTGTTTTTCTCCAGGAACTTATCCCAACATAAACCAAAAAACAATACGGTGCAGAACATTAAATGGCGTCGTTAAATGAAAACACAAATTAAGTTTATGCTCGGCATTAAAGAAAAAATGAAAGATTGAGCGAAACAATGAGTTAATTATAAATAAGAAAAAATACCAAAGAAAGTGTACGCAAAAGATATTTAGCATTCCTTAGTAAAGAAACGTTTCAAAAAAATAGGTTATGGGACACTATGGAATAAGTAAATTTTATGCACTAAAAATGAATAAGCAAATGTTTTGAATAAAATCATAAGACATTCTTTTGTTTCTAACATAGTCGTAAAGAAGGTTATAAGAACATACCGGGATATTCTTATATTAATAATAATAATAATATATGTGTACATATACGCTTAGCAGTACGCAATACGCTATGTGTTGCAAACATGTAAATAACGTGTAAATGTGTTTTTACCTTTCTGTACGTATTTGAACTATTCACGAATTTCAGCTTGGTGTAGACCGTGTCCCTCAGGTTGTACAAGTCACATGTGCCTGAGTCCGATCCGTTGTCCTCATACTTCAGATACCAACAGTCATCCCTGCAAAGTGCAGCGCATAATAAAACGCTCTTGGCAGATCTGCTTGACTTTTCCACATATGGGGCGTTTGACACTCTGACGAATTTTGATGTCCATGATTCGCTTCAACATCGAAAAAAAGCTTGCACGATAAGAACAACTTTCAACAATTTTCCAAACATCTTGTTGCTCCACCTGCTAAAGTTAAAATGAATAGCGCATGTTTCCAATAATATGACATGCACATAGTTCCGGTAGTTGCGGGAGGAAAAGAGCAGATTTCATTGGAGAGATTATACAGCATTGTTTCTCATGTCACGTGACTTACAGCTGTCTTTCGATTGGACTTATAATAATTCTGATGTTAAAATAGCATCCAAATTATTCGTTTGTACCATAGCATACTTTTGATTGACGGCTAACATGTTTTATATGTTATAGGTGGTACCTCAAACATATTTCGATTAAGGCATAAATATTAACCATAAATTTATAATTATGTCGTTAAAAGTACTCATTTTAAATATTGCCTAAAATATTGCCACCTTAAAATAATTTCAAGTTTTATTTCGACTAACATGAATACACAGACGACATGCTGAATTATTGTAGTGTGTTTTATTGGGTCGTATAACGACCAGTGATGATTATGTTGTTTTTGTTGTTTTTTGTATATAGAAAAATCCGAAAGTTTCATGTTATAAATGAAATTTACTTTACTTTGTAATTCCATTTTTTATTTTTATCGTAAACATAATATATTTTGCATATAACATATTATTTTTTTATAAATATAAAAAGAGTATATATGTTTAACAATTGTTTGGATATAAGTTATCGTACATAGCATCTATAAAGACCTTGGTTATTGTGATTGAAATAGGTTTATGATTTAAACAGTGTCAATTTCAAACATGATTTTAAGATTAACTAATATGGAATAGTATCGATAAAAAAAAGAAAAAGTGTATGTTTCTTTAAGGTATGTGTACCTATGTTATAAAGTATATTTATAGTTGTTTTTTATGGTGAGTGTACTAATTGGGCATAAAATAATATATTTTCATTGTATTTATTATATATATAAAATATATGTAATTTAGTTTGTGTAGTCGAGATCAATTCATCGAGTTTAATTATATTATTAAAAAAGGACACAAAAAGCATCTATGTGTGGTGTTGTTTTTTTCCTGTTTTTCATTTAAAGATACAATATTTGGTTAATTATACTACATAGTTTATAATGTGTGTACTTGGAATCAGCTATGGTCACATTGCAGAATGATATAATTGCAAAATTTAGTTCAATGTATTCCAACCTTTCTAACTTGTTGTAAATAAAGTTTTTTTATTTCCATCCATAACTTTTGAATAAAATGACAATCCCAGAATACGTGAGTATTGTTTTCTGAGTGCATATAACAAAAATCACATAATGTTGACGAACAAGATTGCATTTATGGAGTTGGATGAAATTATATTGCAGTTGTCGTGCACCTACCAATTGATTTCGTCTATAAATAAAAAAGTATGCATTTCAGCAAATTCGCTCTTCAATACATTAATAATTATCATTCCATAACATTTAAAAATCGGTTACCAATCGAATTCGGTTGATTTATTTCACAACCGACTATTTTAATTGCCAATAAAACCGCGATTGGAACTGTTACGCTCCGAAGCATAGACATTGGAAATACGTTTAATATTAAGAGCAGATCTCTTTGAAAGCTGCTTGATTGTTCAAGTATTCTCAATAATATATATTCTATATTGCCTTTTAAGAGTTTACTTTAATAAAGATTGTGGTATCAACGATTGTGATGTGGCAAAGTGTGCAAGAAATAAATATAGTGTTTTTCCCAGGAGGGCATAGGGACATGGCGCAGTCAATTTAAAAAGGGCATTTTAACGCATAGGAAAGGGTCTGGGAAAAAACTAATATTTAAATGAATCTTGAAAGAAAAAACTAAACGGTCTCAAGCACTACATACTCTCCCCTCATTTTGTTACCCATGAGTTCCAGTAGAAACTACACATTGGCTCAAGTCATGTGTAGAATGTGAGTCAATGGGAAACACTGGGCCAGATGATTGTATTAAGAGTTCATTTTGGGCAATATAAAAAGATTTGAATATGTTTGGCAGAACAAACCATTCTTTTATTCTGCGCGCATCTCAAACTCAGCGCAGGGATTTGACTGCTTCCGAGCGTAGCTCGATCAAATCCTTGCCGTTATAACCAACCACGTGATGATAACCAAGCCACGTGGTACAATTAATTTCCTGTTGTTATTTTACTTTTTTTTCTTAATTTAAGTTTTTTTTTTTATGAATCTAAACTTATACACTATTTTCAAAATATAAAAGCAAATGATACTACTTTTCATAATATATTACTTGAACAAACAAAAAATACTTCCAGAACTGAAAGGATATTTTGGGGATGTCAGTGGCATCGCCAGTAGCAGTAAGCAAATAACCGCTGCGTGGAGTTTGCGCTTATCGCTTGTCATATATACATACATACATACATACATACATACATACATACATACATACATACATACATACATACATACATACATACATACATACATACATACATACATACATACATACATACATACATACATACATACATACATACATACATACATACATACATACATACATACATACATACATACATACATACATACATACATACATACATACATACATACATACATACATACATACATACATACATACATACATACATACATACATACATACATACATACATACATACATACATACATACATACATACATACATACATACATACATACATACATACATACATACATACATACATACATACATACATACATACATACATACATACATACATACATACATACATACATACATACATACATACATACATACATACATACATACATACATACATACATACATACATACATACATACATACATACATACATACATACATACATACATACATACATACATACATACATACATACATACATACATACATACATACATACATACATACATACATACATACATACATACATACATACATACATACATACATACATACATACATACATACATACATACATACATACATACATACATACATACATACATACATACATACATACATACATACATACATACATACATACATACATACATACATACATACATACATACATACATACATACATACATACATACATACATACATACATACATACATACATACATACATACATACATACATACATACATACATACATACATACATACATACATACATACATACATACATACATACATACATACATACATACATACATACATACATACATACATACATACATACATACATACATACATACATACATACATACATACATACATACATACATACATACATACATACATACATACATACATACATACATACATACATACATACATACATACATACATACATACATACATACATACATACATACATACATACATACATACATACATACATACATACATACATACATACATACATACATACATACATACATACATACATACATACATACATACATACATACATACATACATACATACATACATACATACATACATACATACATACATACATACATACATACATACATACATACATACATACATACATACATACATACATACATACATACATACATACATACATACATACATACATACATACATACATACATACATACATACATACATACATACATACATACATACATACATACATACATACATACATACATACATACATACATACATACATACATACATACATACATACATACATACATACATACATACATACATACATACATACATACATACATACATACATACATACATACATACATACATACATACATACATACATACATACATACATACATACATACATACATACATACATACATACATACATACATACATACATACATACATACATACATACATACATACATACATACATACATACATACATACATACATACATACATACATACATACATACATACATACATACATACATACATACATACATACATACATACATACATACATACATACATACATACATACATACATACATACATACATACATACATACATACATACATACATACATACATACATACATACATACATACATACATACATACATACATACATACATACATACATACATACATACATACATACATACATACATACATACATACATACATACATACATACATACATACATAGTTGATTCTGGTAAGAGGACGTTGTCCTGTAGCATTAGCTCTTCCTCTTCATCTTCGTATGTTAGGTTGTGTCCGGCCACAACAGTAGCCTTATAGTTGTACTTTATGTCTTGATCAGCCCAGAACTTGCCCAACCGGTTCTCAAATGTCTATAGTTTTGGCCTCAATTACACTAGGTGGTAAATTATTCCACAAATCAACACAAGTTCTTCAGATTTAAACGTGCCCTCTTCTTAAATAACATCTGACCATGGCCCCTTGCTGCCTCTCTAGCGACATCGCTTTTTCTTGTTAACAGTTTATCTACGTTATAGTTGTATTTTCCAAAAAGCAGTTTATAACACTCAATCATGTCCCCACGTTTTCTGCTATAGGCCAAACTTGATAGATTTAGAGAGTTTAGTCTTTCTTCGTAACTTAGGTTGTAGAGTCCCGGAACAAGTTTGGTCGCCCGCCTTTGTACATGTTCAAGCATTTCAATGTGTTTCATCTTATATGGCGCCCACACTTGATACGCATACATGAGTTTCTATCTAGATTTGCAAAGGATCTGCGAATTTAACCGAGTATCTTATTAGCTTTATTGACTTTTTCTGTCATAAGTTCCTCAAAATTCAACTTACTCTCTATTATAACACCAATGTCCTTTTCTGAGTTTGAATATATCATAGGTTGCAGGTTATCATTCAGAGTATATTGAAAACTTTCTGTATTATGTTTATTGGTTATACACATGACTTTTCATTTTAGCGGATGAAACTTGAGCTGCAATTTCTCAGACCAATCATAAATGAAATGGATGTCTTCCTGTAATTTCAGACAATCTACATAGTTTCTGATTTCGCGAAACAAGGTCGTATCGTCGGCATATAAAAAGACACCGCTGTCGTTTTTCATGGACTCCGTAAGGTCGTTTATAAAGGCGACAAACAAAAGAGGACCCAAAACGGACCCTTGAGAGATACAGCTAGTCACATCTTTGGATGTAGAGCTTTCATTATTCACTACTACTGTCTGATTTCTGTCAGACAAAAATACCTTGATCCAATTTATGTAAACTGGGCCAAAATCCATAAATTTTTAGTTTATGTGAAAGCAGGCGATGACTCACTTTGTCGAACGCCTTCATAAAATCGCAATATCCGGTGTGTATGTAGTAACAAGCGTCTATAGAATCTGTCCACATATCCAGTACAGTAAGTAGCTGTAGCACAGTTGATCTCCTTGGTATGAATCCAAATTGCTTATCTGTGAATAGTTTATTTACAGTCATGTGTTTTATCATATGTTAACGAACAATAGATTCCATTACCTTGCAAATTATGCATGTCAGGCTCACCGGCCTATAATTTCCGGAATCCTTCTTGTCCCCTTTCTTGTATATTGCAGTGACTTTAGCAAATTTCCACTCTGCTGGAAGTTTAGCTTTAGACAGAGATTTGTTAAATATTATTGAAATTGGTTTACTTAACACGGTACACAGTTCTTTCAATACTCTGGGACTAATGTTATCAGGCCCAATTGACTTGTTTATTTTAAGCTTTTCCAACTGTTTTTCCACAATTACTAGAGTTATTGCTATACTGTTTGCACACTCTTTATTTTCAATTACTTTATAACCCATACATATTTTATCAATTTGTAGCAATGTTTCAGCGCCAATATTTTGATGAAGAGTGTTTATGATAAGGAGGATGTTTATACCTTTTTCTCGTACAGTCGCTCCGAAAATTTTCTATTGGAAATACGGACACTTCATGTCCTTTGTTAGTGTCCGTTTTTGAATGAATTTTAAGCATTTTTGGGAAGGTTAATGTATATCTGACACAATTTTTAGTTAGCAAGGATGGTAGTTTTCCTTAATTCAGGCTTTTCAAGGTCGATTTACAAATAACAATTTCTTCGCTTGAGCAAGATTGTTTTCATACATTCGTTTATGGGAGGGAATATCCACCAGCTATTCATGTTGCCAAATGACAATTACATATTGCTAAATGACAATTGCATATTGCTAAATGACAATTGCATTTTGCTTTATTTTATTTTTTACAAAAGAACTGCGTCTTCCTTGCGTCTTTATGCTTGTGTCTATCAGTTAGTGCAATATTGCTTGCATACTTCGTTTTAATGTTTACTCGATGTAGGTTAATCATGTATTTTTGCGAGAAAATGACACATGAATTATTTCTGTTAAAATATTTATGTGGCTATTTTCTTGTTGCTGAACTATTATCATTTCAATACTTAGTAATGCTAGAAAAGGCATATTTTTTTGTAAGTTCTACTGAGCGAAATGAATAAGCACAAGGCAGCAGCTCACATGAAGTAAGCCGAATGCCGAATACATTAAGACGAATGCATAAGTAATAGTGAATTCATACACGACGGGGAACCAGAGTTTTCTGTAGTCTTCGGTAGTTTTCGTAAAAGGTTAATATTAAGAACGGTGTTGTATTATATAACTACCAGATGAATTACTCTACCGCGTCGTTTCGAACGTGTTTTCCACTGTTCTTATTCAGGTAAAGGTTACTTGTTTACTGTACTTGTTAATTAGGTAAATTGCATACAATTGTAACCCCCATTTCGAACGTTGAGTTGTCATTTGGTTTGTGATTAAGGTCCATTTGACGTTATGGACGTAATCTTGTTTTCATTTACATGTCAAACGTACCACTGTCAAATCGTCCCATAGTATCAATGTGACGAAGCCAAGGTGAGTAACGATGATCAAAACGTCTAACTGTTTGCTTGTTAAAATGTACCTATTAATTTCATACTGTTTCCATCGCATATCTTCGTAACACTGTCTTTATCTAATCAAATCGTAACTAGGTTGGTAAAATAGTATCTTATTCAAATTATTCATTTTAATTGTTTGTTTACTAGTTTATCCCCAAAACGGCATATAAATTCATATATAATTAAAATGGAAAGCAATGTGAGAAAATAAGTGTACACATTTACCTCATTAACGAGCAAAAATAATTATGTTTTCTGGAATTTAATGGTTTCTCTTTTTCATTTCAAATGTTTCTTTATAATGCTATATTTATGATACTGTTTTATACTATTATCAATATATGTTGACCATCTTACACCTATTTCTGTATATTGGGTATGAGATGACTTTGGATAGAGACCAAAAAAACAGGTATAAGTTGACCAAAATGGGTTTGAGTTGACCACAGTACGGGTTGAACAGTTACCTAACAGGTGGCTTCAAACAGACACACTTTGATATATTTTTTCTTTTATAGACTTTAATGGTAGACCGATCTTGTTTGTCTTTACATCTATAATGTATAGCTCAGTGGCCCAGTTAATGTTGACGGTTTGTAACTCAGGGTTCCTGGGTTCGATCCTCACATGCGGCCCTGATTGTTTTCATGGGAGTTTCGTCTGGCAAGACTGCAGAGCCCTAGCCTAGTACTGGTGAAACCCAGCAAACATAAATTAGTGAATATTTGCCTTAATGTTAGTTAAAAACACGCCGGGCATAAACACCATACAAACAAACACATCAAGATGTTAGTACATGTAGGATAATGGAGGGGATGAAGATTTCCCATAAAGATGGTACTTAGATGATCAAAAAGAGATAAGATCATATTTATGTGAAAAAAGTATAGAAACTTAGATCAGCAAGTGTAATATCTGACTACGAAACAGTTATTATCTCTCGAATCTATCATTATACTACATAATAGTGACTTGTTTTTTTTAAATAAAAAAAAATGTACCTTTATACATTTGCAGATATGAGCCAACAGCAAAGAGCAGCTGCTCTTTTAAGGCAGGCAGCAGATTTGTTGAATGTCAACACAAGTGACAAGAGTACACAATACCAGCACCTGCACCAGTAACCTCTGTCAGTAGCACTAGTGCTGCAAAGGCAATATTTGAAGGAGGCATGGACATCCAAATACAGGAACTGTGGCAGTGTCAGCACTGGACTATTATACCCAGGTTTAATCAGGTAGGCATCACTTAAAAGGCCTGTGCTAGATATTTCGGAACTACAGTCTATACCACACTTATTCCTTTTTTATTGTAAAGATTTCTATTATTTCATAATATTCATGCATATAGATCTTATTTTACTGCGCAAACTGAACGAAGTCATTTATTATTTAATACTTCCTGATTATTGTTTACAAGACCTTCCTGTACTTTTAATTTGTTCTGGAAACCCCCTACATAATTAATGATGATGAAAAATGCTTTTAGCAGCTAATTTTTAAAAGGTTTATGGTTTGAGTTCCATAGATTAGGATATTTCAAACACTTTTGAATTAAAAAAAATAAATTCCCAAGTGAACTCGTCCTTTTTCCAATTTGGTATAAAACTTGCTGCAATACAGAAAATCAGATTCCACAACACGGCACTTATAAGTACGGTATACAAATAAACATTTGTATCGAGTTGAGTCAGATCCAAACTGCAAATGTTATACCGGTAACTCTGCTGGTATCAGTTATAGAATTAAAATGTTTTTTGTTTGCCCTTAAATCCAAGGCCAATAACTATAATAAGTTATCAGTTATACAATTGCATATACTTAACGTTTCTTAATAAGGCCTAAGCTCTTGCATAAGTCAAGCTAAATATTAAACGATTTCCACCTTAACAAGACACATGTGTTGCATTCACTTCCCTGCTGTAAATACAGGTCCCTGGTTACAACTATTGACCACCTGTTGAAGGAGCTAGACGAGACCCGGGAGATACACCAGCACAGAGGTGAATCAGATTACCTGGAGCTACAAGCAGCTTAAGAAAAACCTTGAGGAACCAGTCTAAATGTTCTGTTAATGATAATAGAGTGTGCTATGTGTTTTATTGCGTAGGATTTTTGCTGCTCTGTATCCAATATCCGAAGTGGTATTTTATTAAGATTTAGAAAAAATAAGGCCAATCTTAATAAGAAATATTTTGCTAGTTAGAACATATTGAACTGTTTATTCAATCATGCAGCACTTTGTTGTTTGCCATTTGAGCATTTGGCATGCTTAAGCTCAACATTATATTAGAGAAATTTATTTATTTCACATTATTTTACGTATCTTGCGATGATTTTACAAGCATCTTGTTCACACATCTTGTCGATTGGTAAGCAGATTTGTTATTGCTAGATTTCAATGGTTTTTTAGTAAAAATGTCTTGCCTTTCTATTTTGGTGTGCTGACATTTAGACATTAGTTATGCTTTGTTTGCAGTGAACAGCCTAGGTGAACTAAACCGCGTTCTGGAGAAAATGGCTCTATGCATGTGTGTGAAGTGTCGTCCCAGATTAGCTTATGTGGTCCACACATGCTTATCTGGGACAACACTTTCGGCCTAGACTGGTTTTTCTTTTTGAAAATACTTTCTTTAAACGAAAATTCTCATAAAACCAGAAAGTGTCTTCCCTAATAAGCCTGTGCAGACCGTGCAAGTTAATCTGCGACGACACTTTAGGAACATGCAATAAACCCCATTTTCCCAGAGCAAGGGTCAATTGTATTTATTTCCTTTCAATATTCACATGCCCTTTATTTTAGGACCATTCTGATTCTAAATACCTATTTTAATACTGTAAGCTGAATATTCAGTCATAACCAAAAAGTGTCATAAGATCTTTGTTAAGACAGGACCCTGAATTCTAGCATTTAATGCGGTTATGTGCTTTTCCAAACTTATTCCATGTCTTTTATAAGTAATAGGTGAACACTAGCAACAAAAATGTTTTCCATATATTACTTTTACATGAAAGAAGTTAACATGTGTAAAAAATGTTTGGCAAAGAAAATGACAGGTATTAATTTCTTTGTGGTTTTATTGCATCTATTTTACACGAATTATATAACCATGATGAAGTATATGTAATTAACAAATATAAATCAGTTTATTTATTGTGCTTGCAGGCATTCACATATAACCAGACAGTAGTGCAATCTCACATGTATATGCAGATTTTTAACTTATATTGCACCAGTGTATATATTGTTAACTTTTGAAAACAATTGTATGATCATGGTAAAGTTGCATATGTCTAGTCATAAGCAGTATGTGTGGGATACACTAGGAACAGGACCAGAGGGATCATTTTGTTTTCAGATGATGTTTATGTAATGTGTGTCTCATCCTAATATTTATTTAACCAGTATGCCATGTAATACATATATTTTCTAATAAAATTGTAAAAAAGGTTATTCAGTATTTAGATTATGTTTACACGCTATTTTATGATGGATGGCTTCATCTACAGTCATTACAAGACACACAGCAACAACATAATTGAGCCTCGGTCTGGGCAAATGGGTCTTAATGCATTATTAAATGAAAAGTATTTGGCGGAAAGTGTTGTCCCTGATAAGCCTGTGCTGACGGTACAGGCTAATCTGAGACAACATTTTGAGCACATGCATTAAGTCCCATTTTCCCAGAGCCAGACTCAAATGTTAAATCAATGCCCGTTAAATTAAGGAATATATCCAATGAGGAGCAGCAAAAGTGGTTTGCAATTTATTGAAAATCTTATTATTGTTCAAATAAAAAAAATTATACATCATTTACAACAAGATGCAATTATGTTTACAGTGGCAATTATACCATCCCCAACAACACACGCAAGATGATAAATAAAACTGGTATTTCTTATAAACAATACCATACTAAAGAAGCACATACAGTTCTCACTATTCCATTCATAGCAATTCATATTTATTTCAAAAACAACTACTATAAACAACATTCCCATTTGCATCTTTAAAAAGGTACAAGTAATTCAAAATGCTATTTCAAAACACGACCTTTCATGGAAACACCATGTTGACTTTTGAATTGTAGCGGGCACTGTCACGTAAAGCTCTGTCTTAAAATGCACGTTTTTTAGTCATCAAGATTTGGTACATACACAATTGGGTGTCGAGAGTGGGATTTTAAACATCCCAAGCAAAACAATAGGCATGATTTAGACGGGTAAGTTTTTTACCGTTTCTCCGCCTTTTACGGAGGATTCCAGAGATAGTCGATATATCACGATTGATACCGGAGATTTTGATTTTGATGTTTAGAGTGATCTCCCGGCAATAGTAATTTACGCTGCAATTTGCGCTAGAATTAGGTTTTTTTAATACTGGTTCCCCTTTTCGCAACGTGAACTATTTATAATGGGGGTGTATGCAAAACCGAAAACTAATCCTAAATCAGAGACGCACTAGCAATCGACTTAAGAAGAAATATAGATCCACAAAGATATTAACAGCTTGTTAAATTCAGTAGCAACATAGCCAAATGCACATAGTAAAACAAAGAACGCCATTAGAATTAGCATTCATACAAATTCCAAAAGATTAACTGCACTTGTCAATAACACACACGCAGTAAAGATATATATGAAGTAAATATAAACTTATCAACATGCGATATTAAGATGAAATGTTTGCATAGCAAATGTAACTAGGTAAAATGCAAAGACCATGTATCAGAAAGCATATGACAGTAGTTAAATTGAGAATGTCATTTAACATAATGCAATTGTCAATAAGCAAAATGAAATTGTAATTTAGCAAAATGAAATTGTAATTTAGCAGCATGCATGGACTGGCGGATATTCCCTTCCATATTCGTCGACCGCTATTTTCGTACCCAATCTTTCATGTTTTGAAAGTTATGAGAATGGGCAAAGTTTTAAGTTTTATGAACAACATGGGGGTGTTTTTCGGAAAGAAATGAAAAAATATAGAATGAGGTTATGAATTAATTTTGTATTCTCACAATTCAAAAAGTTATAGCGTTAAAATTCACAATTTCACGGGCCACCCGTACTTTACGCAAAAAGTAAAACAGATCACTTGCAACACAATATGTAATACATCATTATTTTCTTCTTCAGGTGCAAAGATGCAATCAGCAGTGGACGTTCCAATGAGATAGATAAAGGAGTTGACAATTGGAAATGGTACGACCTAAAGCGGAAGGATGTTTCCAACAAAACCTGTACCACAGGTCCAACGCTACCACCAATCACAGGATGGAAGAAATTCCCATCCTTTCCCATCCCGGAAAACTTTAATTATGGACACATTAATCATTACCTTCTCGAGTCAGTGAAAATGCCTGATGCAGACAATTCTAGTGATGATGATGATAATCTGGGTGATATGACGGCTAAGCCTTTAAGGAAAGGAGAACAATGCGTAAATAGCCAGAGTTTGAGCACAATTTTAGACAATATTATTCGTAACTGCTATAACATTAACGCACATGTTGATTCCTCAATGCAAAACAATGTGAGAGATCCAGTTGTGACAATTTCAGTGATGAGTGGAGCTGTCCTTGACGCAGTTTGTGATTGTCCAGCAAATGCATTAGGTCGTTGTTCTCATGTAGGTGCTCTGCTGTTAACTGTAAACAACTATTGTAAGGAATATGGACACAATCCAGAAGCCTGTACGAGTAAACCATGTGCATGGAACCAAGGAAAGAAGAGATAACAAAATCAGAAGAAAATCTCAGAAGCCACCGTCCTACAAGCAAAAGGATAATAAAGTAATCAACTTTGATCCAAGGCCAGAGGAAAGTAAGGGCACAGTTCACACTCGAGTAAAGTCTTTTTTATCAGATATCTCGTGTAAGTAAACAACTCAATGTGGTTAACATTGCTGCGTTATACATACTGTAAGTATGAAATTGATCGTGTGCGGAGGGGTATTCTGCATGACCAAGTTATGATTGTGTTTGAGAACTTCAAAGCAGAAAGTAGGGAATTGATAATTATTTTCGTTATTGAGTCAATGGGACGGAAAAACAAACTAGCTCAGAAATTTAGAATAGTTATAGATACATTCGAATAACAGCGTCAAATGCAAAGTCCGCAAATGCTCTTGGAGAAAGTATTAATTCAAATTCTTTGGATTTATATAAACTAAAGAAATACATTGCAAGAAACATGTGAAACTTGAATATTTTCTCTTCAATGGACATGAAGTATGGCATTGACAATGAGGATAAGGCAAGGGCGGATTATCTTGAAAAAAAAACGAACTGAAACACCAGAATATAATTGTATTAAGACAGGATTTTGAATCAGCACACTTTGGCCTGAACTTGGTTGTAGTCCTGATGGACTTGTTTACGACCCATCAGTTCCCATAGGAAGATCAGTATATGGACTGATAAAATCAAATGCTTAAAAATGTTCAGAAATGTGTCACCGCAAGATTTCAGCGTAGAACTCGAATCAAGGATTACCAAAAAGCAATTTAATACCTCAGGTGTTCATTTCGGACTTGATGGACAAACATTATTATTCAAAAAACGTCATGTGTACTACTATCAAATCCAGTTTCAACTCCTTGTGACTGGACTTACGTGATGTGAATTTGTACTTTGGTCGCCTAAGGGCATACAAGTACAAAGAATAGAAAGAGACCAAAAACGTATTGACACTTTGATAACTAATATAAATGCTCTTTGGCATCGTGTTATTTGTCCAGAAGATTTTGAAATGCGTGTACCTAGGAACCTGAACCCGTAGTTCTGTATTAATTCCAGAATGTATTTCACAAATCAATACATTCCGAAATTAATAAAAAACAACAGGATTCAATTTGTGTATAGCTAACTTGTCAATTTTATTCTTTCTGTAGCCAAATAATTATTTATATTTGGCTACAGAAAAACTAAAATTGACAAGTTATCTATTTACTTGTAATAATGTTTCGATCTAGTTTAAACTGTCAGTAACAAAAGCAAAAACTACACATTAGGCAATATGGTTAGCATTTCGGTTCAGTTTTGACTGATATTTGTACAACCAAAGTTGGAAATTGTGACTTATGTTTATTGGATAAATTACTGAGGTTCAAGTTATTAAAGACAAGTTCTTTTTAAAATTTAAAGTGTATTTATATAAACACATCAACAGTAACAGAACTTGTATTGCATGCACTTTTAGACTATTGTATTTACATGTATGTTTGTACATATTGCATTGTTATGAGAAATACATGTATATAATTATTTACATCATTAAAACATTTGTAACCCTTCTTCTTGTTCTTTTAATAACTGAGATAAAATGATTTATACAGAATATGTTTTAATAACATGTTGTATCACTCCTACATTCACCCAAGCAACCGTGTTTATTACCTTCATCCTTTTTCGTTATTTTATTCTCATACTTTTCTTTATTTTCGAATAAAATTCCACCCAAATTGATGTTATCTGAAGTCATTTAGCTTATCAGACAGAATGTGCAAACAAAGAAACTTGTCTGCCATAGGGGCAGTCTTGAATGATGTCACTGATAAGGGATACAGATGAATCTAAAAATAGCACAGCTTAGGTATGCTATTAATAATTGTGTGTACATGCAATGTCATTATTGCTGTCAATTAAATTACTAGAACGAAATTTAAATTCAATTAGTTTTGTATGTCTGGTATACAATATGACAAATCAGTTAACTGCATCGTGTACCTTAACGTTAAGACAATGATAGTCATTTTAATATATATTTTAGTTTTGTGTCAAAGATATTTGTTTTATTCTCATAATTACATGTTCAACACGCAAACATGATAAATACAGTTTAACATCACGATTTGCTATTGAACCAGCACATTTTAATTGGTAAAACACCAGCTATGATCACGATGTACGCACCTATTTGGCATACACATTCGTTACATATACTTTGTATTAAACTCTTTCCACGAAACTGGTGTTAATCCGTTTAATTGTATATCAATCGATAACGAGTATGATACGTCAGGGTATGAGCAGAGCAATACTTGTGAACAAAAGCGCATTCGTATGCGTAATAAACGAAAAGTTCTGTCTCTGTGTTTTTCATTTCATTTTTACACGAATATTCGGATACTGAATTACTATCCGAGAACAGTTTCGGGCTAAACTATTACACTTGTTTGCATTTACAGAATTTGATAATGTCTGAACGTTGGGTACACATATGGTCCTCATTTCGCAGACATCTATATAAAGAGGGAGTTAATACAATATTTGAATAATCTTTTTCAGAACGTGTGCTAGCGCCTCCATTTAGACTTGAAGATGTTTGTTAAGTTAATGATTACGTTCGTAAAACGGGAGGTAAGGCCTAACAAGGTAGGTGTTTGATGTATCACTTTTGAGTTCAATATTAAGTCTTTAACATGAAAGGAGCGAACATCAGCCTTATATTTTTTCTATTGCTGACAAGATTTGGCTTCCCGTAATGATATCGGATATGCACATTATTACCCGGCCCTTTTGATTGGTTGCCAAAGTTGGTTGCTGTACTCATGTGAGTGTTCTATAAAAAGTCTGTGGTTGTAAATTAGAGACTGAACTCTATCTCGTTATTTCAGTTTGTGTGTGCTACTATTTCTGAGCAAACATTTGTTAAACATATAAAGTGATGTTTAAACACACGTTCAGATATGTTATTTGTGATAAAATTAATCACAACATCAGTCCCTTGTAAACATATCATATTTGCCATTAAAACTCAGAAACAATGTAAACAACAATCGTAACAATCACGAATGTTCAAAATCTTAACAATTTCAGAACCTGCTCCGTTATGTATCTATTAACAGTGGTTAATTTATTTTAAGAGAATTAATTACACTCCATGACCTGTGACGCGCTGGGCCGTCGCGATCAGGGGCTATGCTATCATATGAATTACAATAATCTAGTTGCAAGAGATTAAATGGCAGCTTTCAAGTCTGCTGATACACTCACATACTAAACGTTTCAGGATTTATACTTTGTCCCAATTGTATTTAAGTTAAGTTACGGTTCGTATCGTTGTTGGCTTCAAACTTTCATTTTCATCGTGTTTGTTTTATTGAGTGCTGCATTAGGAATATCGAGTGATTGGAAAGTGCGCTCTGGTTCACATTTCCGTTTCATTAACGCATTCCTTTAAAACTTTTTGCTATTAAGGTAATAGTTTGCACTTCCGTTTGAATCAGGGACCATTTATTTGGAGCGTAATACAATTGTTTCGTTGGACAACTTCTGTTTAAAATATTTATTCAGCAATTGAACAGCTCAATTTTACTCTCGAGAACGAACAATGACAGCCATAAGTACAACGTCCTAGCATAATGTGTCTCGAAATAGTGAGGTCCCTTGTCTATATTAACATCAAACAATTGCTTTTACATGTGATAAACATCCCAGAACGGCATTTCTTCTCGAATTACGTATTTGATTATAATATAATTTCCATGAGGTTTACTTTAACAAGGACATAACGAGACCAAATCAGTTACATCAGTTTTGTAGGTTGTGTCAATGGCTCTGACTATATAGGTGTGCAACAAAATGAAAACTTATTATGGAGTTATATATAAAAGCCATATGAACGGTATCTTGGCAAGATATAGATTCAAGCCCAAGCATTCAGAGTGCATTAAACGTAATCAATGTCTCTGGCATAGCCTTTGCATCTCCGTAGCAAAATAATCTACTTGATGTTTTGAATCTAATTGCAGGAGTGATTAAATAAAATATAGGAGACATTTAATTCTGCAATAATATCAAGAAGTAAATATTTATTTCTATTCGGTAGTCTTTCAAGAATGAAAAGTGGTCAATAGCCTTTAAAATTAAAATAAAACTTTATTTCAATTAATATTGTATTTCAATGACGTAAAACCATTTAGAGTAAATGCTAACAGCCTATGAAGACTGAAATGTGGCATCAATTAACATATAAAAGGAACTAATAGGATGCATTATTTTGTATTTACACAGCGCTATCTGAATTGTAATAGAATTTTAACTTGGAATAATGAAACACTATACACATTTTCATGAGATAACATTTTGTTACGATTCGCAAGCATTTACCTAAATAGCCAAGTGGATAATTACCTATAAAATACAAGACTTAGCACCACACGTGACGACATCGCGAGTAACATTACATGTTTCTATGACCACGAGTGAAATAAGTATTCCGCGTGTCACTGAGGCAACATATGTTTTTTTTTATGCTAACAATCAAAATGTAACGCGAGCTAAGATTAAACAATGTTACGCTCAATACAAAGCTAACAATACACAAACAATACAAAGCTTTCTTTTATAACTGCACAATAATATTTATGAAAAGGTCGGTTTCTGTTTTTAATAGAATTAGTTGTTAACGTGTGGAAATAGTTGAACCAGTATTCTGCAATATCTATACTGATATTTTCAGCATTCACCGTATAAGTAGTGTCATCATTTTTAATGTCTCTTATTTTAAACATTCCCTGTTGCAATTGTATCCGCGTGTTGTAGGTCCATAAAATCAGCATTCACTCTGTCACACCGTCAGAATTCCCTATGTCAATATCGTAAGTATGCCAATATTATCAGCATTCCTCGTGTGAAAAGAGCCATCGACATGATGGTTCACTACAAAACACCATTTTAGTGTTTACTTAGTTGATGTGTAATCTGTTTTGTGTTTTTTTTGTCAATCGTAATTATTTGCGTAAAATTAACATGTTTGTTTTGTTTGTCCTGGGTTTTTATTTTACGGCACAGAAAACGACCGCAAAAAGAATATTAATTATTATGAAGGCAACACAAATTACATTCATAAAGACTGTGTCGAGGCGTTGAGCAGCGGTAGAACGTCACAATAGTAAATTGCCAAATGTGTCGCGTTCTGAGAAAACTGGGCATAATGCATGTGCGTAAATTGTCATCCAAGATTAGCCCGTGCAGTCCGCACAGGCTAATCAGGGACGACAATTTCAGATTTTATGGAATTTTTCGTTTAAATGGTGTCTATTCTAAGCGAAAATCCAGTTTAGGCGGAGAGTGTCGTCCCGGATTAGCCTGTGCGGACAGCACAGGCTGATCTGGGACGAAACTTTACTTACATACATTATTCCCACTTTTCTAAGAACACGATACATATGACTGTTAATAAAACAGAACACAATTGTACACTGTGGTAATTCATAAATTCATAACTTGATAACTCAAACAATAGTATCAGTTGTTTAGGCATCAATAAATTAATAAATTGGAACCTTGTGTGATTTCTGACGATTTAGTAAGGAAACGGTTTAGATGGTAACGTCCTTGTATCGAACTATGAACGTAATATGAAAATATAATACGTGAATAGAATAAATCGTGTTTGTGCAAATTTCAATATTAGTTTCAAACAAAAACAAATATAACCATAATTTAGAAAATAAACAAACTAAAGCGTTATTTTTTTATAATAAAGGTGCTTCCTAAAAGACCGACAAGAAACACTATCTAAATACTTCATACCACAATCCCTTGCAGTTATGATTCGTGTCGATGCCCTTACATCGAACACAATGTGTTCATTTAAATAATATAATTGAAAAAATATGAACTAAAAGTAAACGGCATCCAAAATTTATGTTTGGTTTTAGATTTCAAATAACTTTGTTTTTTAATTCAATGTCAATCGTTTATTGAAATAGACAAAGCAGTGTCATTCCATAACTCGTACTAAATCAATAGTGAATGCTTCCAATAACAGATAAAAGACTGAAGCCACTGTGTTAGATGGTAACAACGTACCCGTATTAAAACAAAAACAAGCAGTGTTTTTGTCAGTGGTTGTTACAGTCAAGTTACTATTAACGGATCATTACCAATAGCGGATCACGTTGATGTTCAAGAATGCGTATCCCGATTAATAATAATCATTTTTTTATGATACTTTGCAGACAGCATAGCATAGTCAATGCATTTGCTTGAAAACGCAATAGTCAACTTAGAATCGGGAACCTCTTAGTCAACAATTTTGGCGTGTTTTGCTGACATGTACATGCGGCTTTGTTAACTTCCGTCTCGTTTCGACAACGAGGTTGTACATGTAGCGCGGCCACATTTTATATCTCTGTTGGTAAGTAAGAAGTTTATGTATATACTTAAAGGCCATTTAGTAGTCTTTTTTTCTGTCTGCAAAACACCGTTTCAGTTTTGTTTTGTCTTATAGTTTTCATCAATTATGCAGCGATTTCCATGAACTCTGTCGTATTAAACGTAACAATGAATTCCTTTCCTTTTCGTCATCGATCTGACCCGATCCAAGACTGAATTCTTCACGGAAAAAGGGCATTTTGACTGAGTCATTCAATTTAAGACATTATAACATGCAGCATTTGTTTAAAAATCATTACTCTTTTAAAAATGTAATATTTTTAATTATGTTACTTTTAAAATTCATTCATTCAATTCTTTTAATTATTACATGTCATTGTTATAAGCAGTCATCATTTTTAATATAATTATAGGATCAATGTTTGTGTATGATGTGATGCTATTTTACATTGATATGTTTGTATCCTGTGATGTTATTTTACGTTATTGTGTTCAGCTGCTTATAGTTTACTGTTGTCTATAATGCTTTATGTTTAATTAACTATGGCCCATTGATAATATGTACATATAATAAACTGTGTACAAATTTATTTATTTTTCCAATAAATGATCTCAATAGATTGTTATCTTCATCATATTATTTATCTATAAGATATCCATATATGGTGGATCTATTGAAGACTTTCGACAAATATTTAACAGTGAAACAATAAATATTTCTTTAAATTAGCTAGCCTGTGAAGAAACCCACTTATGTGCTGCTAAAACAAAGCTTACCTATAGATAATCCTTTAAAAATCACATTATATAGCAATTGTGATTAATGGAATGAAACTACCATTGGTGGAAAAAATGGACCAGGTTAAAAATGTGCTGAATGGTTAGTTTTTTTTCCAGTCTAGTGCAGACTTTGCTATGTCTATTTCCACGGCTTGCAATATGTAAACTACTATATAAAACACAACATAATCACTGTTTACTAGCATATCAACTTTATACAATGCTTAAATCACAGTATACAAGTACACGTTTTGACAGTTCAAAAAGCGTTTGAGATGTCCTTGAGTGTTTTGATCACGTGATCCTTTATGGCTACAACTGATCCGTTAATGCATGAACTCTGATTGAAAAAAAAACGTCCACAAAACGATATTGTCTGCATTTTAAAACAGAATGTTTGCTTTAACAGTAAGCAAAGGTAATATTTTATTAAACTGGTGTCAAAAAGTATCAAAACATTTAGTACTTTTCACCAGCACAACTTCATTACGCTGCTGATCCGGTAATGGTAACTCGACTTTATTTCTTTACTATACTGAATCTCCCTTAAAACCGTAAATAATTCAACTCCCGTCAAAAAATTTGCCATTACCTCAGCTTGTTACAAAGTTGAAAAAAAAGAGTAACACATGTAAAATGAGTAACACAACACTTAGTATGTCGAGAAGCTATGCACACGCCTTATATTGTTTTACTTGTGTCTCAATATAGATTGTTTAATGGCGCCCTTATAATGCTTTGCATCAATAGCTTTCTTGCCATTCTTCAGTCGGCATTAAGTAAAAGATTGAATGGACGTCAAATAGTGTGTATTTTCGGTCATTGTAACAATAACTCATGACTACCAAGTACACCAATGTACGCAATGAAAATAATGCATTGAGTAAAGGGAAGCTAAAGTTTGCAAATGCATTTACTCGATATTGGGGAAACGGCACTTCGCAAAGTAAACGCTTGGACAATATAAAATTGAAACAGCATCTAAACTTAATCCGACCATCAAGAATATGCTTTTTTTTTGTAATACTATGCTAGGCCGTGTTGCTTTAATTATAAGGTAGGTTAAGGTCTGTACAAAAATCAGATTTGGCAATAATCGTTTTAAACTATTCCATTTCCAAATTAACTTCAATTGTAGCTTACTTTATTAAAAAAAATATAATTATATCATTTGTGTATCATCAAGTGCCAATTTACATGAAGTATAGAGCAAAGCTAGAGCCTAGAGGTATTGCATTAATAAATCGTATTCTCAGCGCTGTAGCACTGTAGTTGTTCGCTATTGCATAACATCGGATGCAGCTCAGTATTCAAACTTAAATTATTGCTTTATAAATAGTATGTTTTAGTAAAAGAAAACACATTCAATCGTGTCTTAACGCAAATGCCTACACAGAATGATCACTGTTTAGCACAAACAGTATAGCATCCTATGGTTACAGACAGAAAAAACGAAGTGAACATAATAACCGTAAGTTCATTTGTGTATGATTTGCAGAACGTATATCCAGTATGATGACAAATGTATTATACGTAACAGGTAATATAAAATAAGTAGTAGGGATATCAGCGGACGTCACACTTCGTATGTGGATACCCGTATGAGATATCCGGATACTATCCGGACAACCCGATATGTCGGAAATATCGACCGAAGCTGAGGATGTGAAATCACCATCTGTTGTTCGGCTTATTTCAGAGGGAGATAACCTCGCCCATATTGTTTTCTCTCTTTATTAACGACATCGAATTCGATTTGCAAAATGGAATAAACGCCGGAATAACACTAGATCAAATATCGATATATCTATTATTATTCGCTGACGAAGCGGCTTTATTTTCTGAAACACCGGAGGAATCATTAAAAAATTTAAAAACCTACTGTGATAAGTGGAATTTAACGGTAAACATTGAAAAAACAAAAGTCATGGTATTCCGAAAAGGTGCCACAATTAGTAAAACCTTAAAATGGACATATAAAGGTCAAGACATAGAAATTGTTAACAATTTTAATTACCTTGGAATTGTCATGTCAAGCGGTGGATCTTTTGCGTCAGCAACAAATACATTGTATGGCAAAGCTTTAAAAGCGAAACATTCTTTGTTCACTCTCACAAAAGACATGAACGTACCTATAAATATAATGTTAAATTTATTAAACGCATATGTATCATCAATTTTAAACTATAACTGTGAGGTATGGAGATTTATGAAAGCGGAAAACATTGAGCGCGTCCATCGTAAATTTTGTAAAAGAATATTGAATGTTAAGATGTCAACAAACTCATTATCGCTATATGCCGAAGTTGGTCGATTCCCCTTGTATTTAGACAGATATGTCAGGATCGTGAAATACTTTTTGAAATTATATACTGTAAAACAGGGTAATTGTATTCTAAAACACATTTTACTTAACAAAACCGGTTTTAACGATGTATGGCTATTCCCCGAATCTGTGAACTCTTATCAATTAATACCGCTACTTAAAACCAGATTAGGAGACCAGTATATCACTAATTGGAATACAAGTGTCACATCATCTAGTTCAATGATTTTATATAAGGAATTGAAACCAATATTCGAAAGATCTGCGTATCGATTTCTGTAAACTTATGATTGAGCACAAACGGAGGCATTTATTTATTTATTTTATTGACACGTTTTCTTAATGTGCCTGTTAAATGTATAATCTCTTTGATTCGCTGCATGTTATTTTGCCGTTTGCAAGTAGGCGTCTGCATGTATTCTTAAACACGAAATTTTGTAAACAAGCTTTCCAATGTATTCAGCCTCGTTCTGAGATAAATGGTCTTAATGCATGATCGTAAAGTGCCATCCCTGATTACCGGTAGCCTGTGCAGTTCGCAAACAGGGACGACACTTTCCGCCTCGTTTCAAAGAGAACTCCTTTAAAAGAAAACATCCATAAAAGTGGAAAGTATCGTTCTTGATTACCTTGTGCAATCTGCACAGGCTAATCTGGGACGACACTTTAGGCACATGGCTTAGGCCCAACTTTCTTATAGAACGAGGCTCCATTAAAACGGTCAAAAGCTCGCCTAGCGACCGGGAGGTCACGGGTTCGATCCCCACTGTTGGAGCGTTCTCAGATCTCCCACTTAGACACGAAGTACTGGTTCTAGTCCCAGGAAACGGACTCGATAGCGTTTCAAATAAGCATTAGGCTTCCTATGCAATCGAGCTACAATTAATAGGTTTAAACAAAAACAAAATAACTCGCTTATATCCGTCATTTTGATTTGCTACTTGTCCACTATCTGGGTCTAAAGGTATTCCCCGTTCAATTTTGTTCTACACGTGCTTGCTGGACCGCGAAAAGACAAACATGAATACAAACAAAGCCGGAGGTAAGTGAAACCGCAACATTTTACAAAACCTTTACACCAAAACCACCTTTTGAGTTTTCCATTGAGTTATCACCTTTCCTTTGATCGGGATAACCACACGAGATGTTAGTTCATGTAGTTCACGAGATGTTAGCTGTACTTTTGATTTGAATGATATCATCTTCCCAAATATAGCTTAAAAGTACATTTTAGTCTTGCTCTGTGAAAAGGGGGGTTTAATGCATGTGCGTAAAGTGTCGTCCCACATTAGCCTGTGCAGTCCGCACAGGTTAATCAGGGACGACACTTTACGCCTAAACTGGATTTTCGTCAAGAAGAGTCTTCCTGTAAATGAAAAATACAATACAAACGGAAAGTGTCGTCCCTGATTAGCCTGTGCGGACTGAACATGCCAATCTGGGACAACACTTAACGCACATGCACTTAAGCCCCTTTTTACAGAGCGAGGCCCATTTGTGTTTTACAGTAGCATGAGAAGCAACAGTAGCTGTAGCAGTGAGAGAAGCGTGTTTGTATTTTGCAAGAATATCAACATTGCATGTCAAAATCGCATGACTTGTAAATTCGCGTTTCAGAGCGGAAAAAATAAGAAAGCGACATTATAAATATGTGGATATGCAAAGGCACGCTTCACTTGAAAACAAATGACTGACTTTTTTCTGTAATCCTTTTATTATGGATTTTCATGCAAGCTCGCACGACCGAATTGATAACATTTCAATGTAGTAGTCTTTGCGGTTATGCAGAAGCCCATTTGTGTCGTGTTCCGAGAAAACTGGGCATAATGCGTGTGCGTAAAGTGTCGTCCCAGATTAGCCTGTGCAGTCCGCACAGGCTAATCAAGGACGACACTTTCCGCCTAAACTGGATTTTCGCTAAGCAGAGACATCATTTAAACGAAAAATTCCATAAAAGCGGAAATTGTCGTCCCTGATTAGCCTGTGCGGACTGCACAGGATAATCTGGGATGACACTTTACGCACAAGCATTACGCCCAGTTTTCTCAGAACAGGACACATTTATCAAACATGTATACAAGTTCGTGGGATTTGGTGGGGTCTCTTTGTTGTACTGATTAACCTTCCTAATAAGTATTTATTATACTTAATGCGTAATTTTAACAAACCTGTATAAAACACAAGGCAGAGGGGTTCGATTTCGGTACTATTATATTAACTTGGTGATATACATCATTTTAATACATACTTTCTGTTTATTTGCCGACATGTCAACACACTTGCTAACTATGTTACTGTTTGATCTAACGTGATAGCGAACGCAATAACGTCTTATTATGTTAGTATATGGTTCAGTAGGCGCCTTCCTTTAAACGATACACAAGTGAATCACCTACACAAGTATAAAGATTTGTTTGGGACATTCCCAAATGTTTTTCTGACGGGCAAATATAAATTAATCAGCATCCGCATTCGCCGTAAAACGTTTTAAAGGACAAGNGACAGACAGACAGACAGGCAGGCAGGCAGGCAGGCAGGCAGGCAGACAAACAAACAGACAGACAGACAGACAGACAGACAGACAGACAGACAGACAGACAGACAGACAGACAGAATGCTCATTTGTTTAATATGTCGTCGTTTTGAACAGTATTTAAGTTATATTAAGGTTTCAAAGTTCATTTACTCATACACATTTTCATTGCTTACTCACCTGATATAAGCGGTTTTATTGAATAAGAAAAATGGTTCTGTCGTTATTTTAAGCTTAACGGGACATATGCCCACACGGACACTGACCCTCCCAATATTGTCATCAACAATAGACAGTGTTTAAGTTAGTAACAAGAAGTTACAAGGCAACTATGTGATTGTATATCGTTTGTGTATATTGTGTATTATTGGGTCGGTGGCCTTCATTTACTTAAATGAAATTGTTTGAGTTTGAGGTCATGACAGGTTAGGCTCCCACGAGTCTAGGCTCTAGCGCAATTGAAAGTGTACAGATTAATGGTATTGTAACTGTCAACATTCCTTATGAATACAATGATGGGGGTACTTAGATAAATAATTGGGCCTCGCCCTGTGAAAAGGGGGTTTAATGCAAGTGCGTAAAGTGACGTCCCAGATTAGACTGTGCAGTCCGCACAGACTAATCAGGGACGACATTTTTCGCTTTTATTGTATATTTCGTTTAAAGGAAGACTCTTCCTGACGAAATTCCCATTACGGCGGAAAGTTTCGTCCCTGATTAGCCTGTGCGGACTACACAGGCTAATCTGGGACAACACATTACGCACATGCGTTAAACCCCCTTTTCACAGAGCGCAACTCAACTTCATGACTTATCCTGTCATACGTATTTTTGCCGCGATGCTTTTTAAATTACGGAAAATCGTTTGTTTTTTCTCTTTATTTCCGTTGATACTATTTTTTGTTAGAACTACTATAGATTATCTTCTCAATTAATATTCAAAAACATGTGTTAATTGTTACTTTTTCAATTGAGTATGTAACTGAAGAACACATTTTTGTACACAAACACATCCACCGGAAAATACCATTTGCGAGAAGCTTTACCCATTTATGCCTAGCGTCTAGAAAAAAGCATGATGCGGCGTCTCATCAGGGTTTGCGCTGTTTGCTTCAAGGAATTTTTGTAAGAAATATTCTAAATATCGAAAAAAATATACTAGACATCTCTAATTTTGGAAATAAATTGATCCAATTTAGAAGGTTGGGAGAGTCACTAGGCTTTTTTGTGTTGCACTTTGCATTCATAATATATTTTAAGGAAAGTTGAGAAGCTTTTGAGTTATGCCTAACCATCGGGTCCCCTCATGAAACCAGCCCCAACACACCCAACAGTGAAACAGTGTAGTCGATTGCACGAGCTCACGTGCTCTAAACATTTCTGTTTCAGACCTGCATTAGCATGCATGCAGACACCAACTAGTACATTATTTCCTTCTTATCAAGATTGTAAAAAACATTTTTATTCGCGGGGCACTTGATTTCGTAGATTTCGTATTTGGATCGAATTTATGTGTGCAATGAATAAAAGATCGGTTTGCTATATTACAACACCCGATTGTGAGTCATCATATAAAGTTCCCAACACATACAAACTATAAATTGGGGAAATATATTAATTACGTGTTATCACCAATAAAATGAAATATTGTAGTGTTTTTGTGATTAAATTGTTACCGCAAACAGGATGTCATTTTGTATCATACGTGCAGACTAATATGATCCATTTTATTTGCGTGTGACATCCTAATCCCCCTGGCTGTCCAAAACGAGACCCCAATGTACTTTAACCCATGTATGCCTTGTGGACTCTCCCATCCTTCTAAACTGGATCAGTTTATTTCCAAAATTAGGGAAGTCTAGTATATTTATTTCTATATTTAGAATATTTCATACAGAAATTCCTTTAAGCAAACAGCGCAGACCCTGATGAGACGCCGCATCATGCGGCGTCTCATCTGGGTCTACGCTGTTTGCCAAGGCCTTTTTTCTAGACGCTAGGCATAAATGGGTTAATACGCTCGATGTACTAGTATAATATTCTGCTGCCCATCCAGTAATTCTGTGTATTGAATGGTATCTTTTCTCACATAGACTAGCAACGTTTTATGTGCAACGTAAATACTGTCCATGTTGCAAAGTTAACATTTTACAACGATTTAGTACTGCACTGCTTACTAAATTAACTATATTTGCACCTTCAGTTCAACAGTTTGTTTATAATCGCGCAAATTAGTAACTAACTTCNTAATTTAATTTTATTCAATTACAACTTGTCTGAATGACCAACATTTATCCTGCTCTTCTATATTATCTTTACGATATGACGGTGCATTAAAACTGCTCCTTATATGTCGGTGAGTGCATATGTTGGTGAACATGATTAATGTAACATTATAATGCCATGATATGGAAACGTTAACACATCGAGAACCGGAATGTTTAGCTAGTGTGGCTTATTTCAAGTTTATCTTTGGTATAATTACTTAATTACTTATNATAGTGTGGCTTATGTCAAGTTTATCTTTGATATAATTACTTAATTACTCAATACTTCACACGGGAAGTAAATGCAGGGAATTCAAAAAAAAAATCAATTATCGAAAATTTGTAAAAACTAGAATCATATCTTCAAGATATGTCGGAAATGTTCTGTTCAAATCCTAACAAACTCAACATGGGAAACCCCTCCTGGATATGTCAAACAAGCCTACCTTGTTTTTAAATGAACTAATGTTCATTAAAAGATTAAACCAATTGTGGCTATGTGTTGTATAATTGTAACGATATTACAAAGTTCTTACTCAATACTGTATGATTTAAGAAATGTCACTGTAGACATTTTACGAACTGAAAGCTAAACAACTGAAAGTTACTCACTGTTGTCAGTTAACGGCGACAAATATTTAAAAGTCATTGCAATAAAACACTGTTTAAACGGGCAAGGTAATCACAACGTAATGTCAAATACGGGACATTGTGGCGAGACTTCACGTTAACTACAAAAGGTTTCGAAAAAGTATGTTAACTTTGACTTTTAAACAACAATTTTAGAGCGTTGTAAAGAGCCTCTGTCATTAGATACCACTTATTTATTGTTCATAGAGTTCAAGACAATCAAACCAAATTAAAAATATTATAAGATATTCATGAACCAACTTGTGGCTCTGACATCATGCAATAAAGAAAAAACTATGTTTTTATAAGAGAATTCTATCGAATAGGCATAAGGTCAGTAACATCATTGACTTGATCAACATGTATTTAAAATATTGCTGTTAAGATACAATACAATTAAAACATGCCCAATTTGTTTTAGCTCTAAGAATGTATCATAAATCATACGGAATCAATGAATCGTATCTAGATTGGATTAGCAGTCAAAAACAAATATCTTAGTGAAATATAACGCTTTGTTTAATTGACGTCATTGGGAACTTGTCTGATAATATTCAAATTCGATGTCTTTGTTTCCTTTACATAACTACATATGTCGCATACATGGATGCCCAAACGACACATGTGTGGACACAGATAATAGCATGTTGCCATAACACATTATTTCATCTATTCATATTTCAAATCAATGACAACTTGTTGTTTCAACGCGTTGATAAATATGGCAAAGATATTGTTTCATTGTCTGATAAATGATGAAGATACAGCCCGGACGATCAACACCGTGGTAATATTTTACATTTAACAACGGCGGAGTGAAGTTTTTTTTTTAAGTTTCCAACGTCATTATATCCATTTTCGAAAGAAAATAAATACTGTTGAGCTCGAAAATATATATATTCGTAATTTTCTTTGTGACAGAATCAACCAATTGCGTTGTTTAAAATCTGGTTAATCACATTTCCGACATTGTTTTGTACGTGTCAGCCAATCAAGGATTTGTGCCAATAGTCCATTACTGTTATGAAAGTTGATCATATGATGTCGTGAGCTCTGGGGACTCAATTAGTTCGCTTTTAGCGTCAAGTAATTTGCATCACTGGGTGTGTGTGAGTGTGTGTGTGCGTTAAAGAAACTCATACCTGTTTTAGCTGCAGGAAACACTTGTCAATATACAAGCAGCAAATAAATACAGGAATATATATATTTATATATATGCGGATTATAAAGAATCCTGGTGTTTTACTTTTAATTTAATACGCAATAAAAACAACGTCTTTAATCAAAAAAAGATGAGCTTAAATCATTGTTTCTTTGAAATTATTCTTGCTCTTTTTTCTTTAATTCGTCTTTTGTAATCATTGTTTCTTTTAAATTATTCTTGCTCTTTTTTCTTTAATTCGTCTTTTGTAATCATATACATATAATAGCTAAAATGTAAAGTATTTAAGGTTTTGATTATATATTGTTGATTTTGTTTGCAACTATCACTTCAACCTTGACACTATTGACACTGACTAAAGGGATTTGTAAATATGAGTTACTACGTAAACACAAAATGCACCGATTTCTCCCACGGTACAGCCAGCTTTTCGTTAAAGACTACGCCCAAGACTGGATACAGGGTCTCTGAACCGGAAGTGGATACGACGCTTTGTGGCCGCGACGGATCGCTGAGGCAGCGCCGTTGTCAGCTGTTTAAACTGACCACGATGGCCATTCTTTCCGTAATAATTATAGTCCGTGATGCCATGAAGGTGGCAAATGACGTTCAGGTATTTTGCTCTTTTTTAATTGATACTGTATGTGTAAGATGGTGCATCTGTTTCATGTATTATTTTTAAAAAAGACACCATAGTTATTCATCCATTTGGATCATTCGAATATTAAACGCGTTATATGTTGAATGCTAGGTATATTGCTTTTTTCCTGAAAAAAGCATATCATATAAAAATGTTTTACCGTAAAAGTTAATGTACAACTGTTCATTCTCGTGGGTTGAGGCCAATTTTTGACACATAGTTCATACTTTGAACAAATCTTGTAGAAGACTTCTAACTGATGCTAAACATGCTAAATACCGACTAGAAAAAGGGTTTGAAACAAGAAGATAAAAGACGGTTCCCTGTAACTTATAGCATATATTAAAACTAGTGATGTTTGAGAAGNACTGATGCTAAATACCTACTAGGAAAATTATGGATTGCGGTTTTAAACAAGAAGATAAAAGACGGTTCCCTGTCACTTATAACATATATTAAAACTAGTGATGTTTGAGACGTAGTTTGTTGGTAAGCCAACTCGGCATTGAACACCTTTAATTGCATTAGTATAATTTGAAACAACGCGTTTATGATTTATACACTACTAGTTCCAATAATACATTATATTTCTGATTATTTCTGGGCAATCTTTAGTTTTTAGCCTTTTTTTAGAATTGGTCAGTTACTACAGGCTCGATGGGGCCATATTTATACATCGTTGATGTTTTGATACATAAACCTAAATTGTATAAACATAATGAGCAATGCAATCGTATATCACATATATATCACAATCTCGAGTTTAGCCATAAAGTTGAATGTTCCAACAAANCACATTCAATCTATTATTAACTATATAAAACACTCATTGATTCTAAACAACATCAATATGCCCAACATTTCTTGCCAAGATGTGCTCCTTGGCATTTGTTCTGATAAAATGACCCCCATTAATATTTTATTTCTTGAAATAAAAAGGTATTTTTTATATGTAAAAAACGAAGTAAAATCCCAACAGTACCAGGGCTGAAAGGAGTTTTCCATTAGCATGGGAAATTCAAAAGCACACCATCTCCCTAAACTTGGAATTTCCAAATTAGTCAGTTGTTAGATTATTAATACAATGAAGCCATAACTAAAAATGTACTTGCTTTACATTTATGTGCACTGAAATGAATATTTCAACTATACACTGTGGTGTTGATTTCACATTTTGTTTTCAAATCTATACTTTATTTACCATTTACATTAGAACACAATGATATGTGCAGTACAAATAACCATATTATGTATAAAGTTCTCTGTCTTATATAGAAAGTATAGTTGCTATTGGTATGTTATGTGCTTTTACGAAGATTTTCATTTACTATGTACACATGCATTCATTGTACACTGTTTATAAACTTGCATTCTGTTTATAAACTTGCAAACCATTTAGCTATATACTTACACAAGTGTATTTAATTGCTACTAACACATAATGTATGTAAGGTATGGAGTAGGATGGCCTCGACCTACACATACCTATTGACGAGGTAAATAAAGTTTAAAAAAAAAAAACAAAAAAAAACTTGTGTTTATGCGTTCAAATGTAATACATATGTGTATTTAACATTTACTGTATAAAGTAAAACTCAAACTCTGTCTAAAACAGTTATTTTAAAAATGTAAGAAATCTATCCATTTTGTTTGTAAAGCTTTTAAATTTAAAACTGATTTATAGTATCAGTAGTTTCTCGCCATGTACTTTCGTTTATTTATCTACTTAATATAAACATACAAATACGATACGATAAAGTGTATACAATTTTGTTGTATTATTACAACTTTCTGAAAAGATTTTGATCTTGGTTATGTTAAAATTATGTAGACTACGTTATTGACCATCTGTGAATATATTGTGTTGTAATATGTGTGTTCTCATGGGCTTTAAGCCTTATGTTTGTTGTATAGTGGCTGCTCTAGAGAACTCTAAACGGTGTATCGAGAATAATATACATATTTTCGAANGTCAGTACGTTCAGTATATGTTTTCTTTGCACAACGCGTTTTTATTAATGTTATGGCGAAACCTGAAAAAAACGATGTTCGGGCGATCCGTTGCTTTTGAGTTAGAAACATAAATAGACTCATTTTTACCGGTTATTAGTACAATTATATGACGCTTAATGTCTTCTCACCATAAATAAGTCGGGCTCAACTCGTCCAATAAAAACGATATCCTTAAAAATATAGTTCGCCAA